>OY390707.1:38665362-38862186 GCA_959613345.1 Tolmerus cingulatus
TCTTAACCAAAGTGAATGAACTCCGACATTCAGATACTAACTTTTTGGGAGTGATTTTGTCAGCTTAAAAACATTTATCTACAAAACAAGTAATAATATAATAAACAGAGAATAAAATCATGGACTATCCTCTTTTTAATTTGATAATAATTTTATACTAAGAAATCTTTGAAGTGCCCCACTCCGAACTAGATTTTCTTTTAATATTCTGCTCTTCATTAAAATGAACGAAAAGAGAATTTTTTATTTGTTTATTTATTTTCTGTTTGAAAACTTTTCTAAGGGATGAATTAAACATAAAAGTCCATATCCTAATAAAGCGGTGATTGTGTTCTAAGAAAGAAAGGCACTGAGGACGGTTTCCTTGTCAGTATATCTTCTTAATGTACGTATGTTTAATAATAATTTGTTCAACATACCTGATAGATAGCTAAGGGTAAAGTTACGGCAGTTCGGAATAGCACCGTTGAAAGAATTATAGTACCCCACCAGGGTAGTCCGGTGATGTCATGAATTTGAATTAAGCTATGTTGAATGTATGCCACTGGTGTGCTGTTCGAAAGTGTGTTGAATACTTCCGTCACCGTCTGCCCCCATGAGAATGATCTTGTACTTTGTAAGCTTGTTTGACCATGTTTGGGCTCATTGTTTGTCTTAATTGTTGATGTAAGACAGGAAAAACTTCTCGCACTTCTTATATGGCCAAAAAAAATCGTACCCATACATTTTTGCCGCAAAAGATATTGCATTATTCAAACTGCAGAATTGTGTGTTACTTAATTCTATATTGATTTAAGTTCGTAACTAAAATCTGAAAAAAAGATATGGAAACTATCATCAATTAAACTTTTTATCCAAGTTTATTATCTTCGTATAACGTGGTATAATGATTCTGTAAACCAATTAAAACGAAGTATATTTTTCGTGGTATTCGAGTGTAAGTAAAGGTAAATAAGTAATTCAAAAACTAATTTTTAAAGACACAGTTTTGATGCGTGGGTGGAATCCATCTACAAATTTGTATTGTCATCGAAGCTAGACGCATATGCAAAGTTTCATAACTTTTGTTAAGATAGAGGTATATAAATTTATTGTTACAAGATTTATCCTGCATACAACCCAAGTTGAATAAAAAGGTTTAAAACAGCTCTTTTTAAATAAAATCTCATATCGCCTATGGATCTAAGCTCATGCAGCCTTGAACGTGATTAAAGTTTGTTGATTTAATTGGCTAAAGTTGTTTGTATAAAGAAATAATATGCGTATGATGACTTCATTTTACCTGCCCTGCACACATGATTTTATTTTTCCACATCCATGGCATAGTACCTTTTGAATGATACAAGTTTTATTCTCCTTCTTTTATAATAACTACACTGGTTTACAAAAACCTCCTTTTGTTTGATACCTTGTATTTATAAGATGAATTTTGTTGATTTGTTTAATAACAACTAAAATGCGTGATTCCATTACGGCACATTTTTGAGAATAATAGGATGAAAACTAAACAAATCGTATTTTGAGCATATTTGCAAATTGTAAAAAAGTAACGGTACGTGAAAAGTGCTCACAACATGGTTTATAATGAAGCCTAAGTTTTTATTTATATATAGGAAGTATACAATTCCATAGCACTTAGTAAGCATACGTTTGATTTTGATTCACTATTGTAAGAAGCAACTGGTTAACAGAAAACAGTTCAATTTATAAAGTATTTCAAAAAGTCTTAAAGACTTTACTTTTCGAATATAGTTAATAGCTAAAGGTGTAAACTTGTATTTGAACTACATTATAATTACGATTATTTTGGGTTTTTAGAACTAAAAATTGCGCAATTATATCAAGACAAGATTCCAGGCACTTCGAGTGTAATTTGGGAACAAACTAGGATGAAAATTAAAATTGACATGTGCTTCTGTGTTGATTGTGCTCAGTTAAAAGGGTACACTTTTTTTCTATCTGTCACTGATGTCCTCCCTTAAGTAAATCAGTTTTGTATTCTGAGGGAGTAATTTTCTAAATGTTGAGTTTTGCGCACCAATAAAGTTGCGATTTTGGGGCTGGGGTTAAAAAAACCAACTTCTCTAAGACTCTTAATTTAATGGAAAACAGTTTTAGTATAACCAGTGTTAGTTTATTAAATAGAAGTCGAGAAGATGATTTAGGAAGCAGACAACAACCGCGGTCAGTACTGTCCCGCAGCCGCGTTCCGAGCGTATTTTCCCAGGCATGCCAGGATCCCCAAAGTGGTCACAGTCAGACCGATGATAAGCGCCATCGCATCCCCAAAGTCCATTCCACCACCGTCGTCACACAAGACCGGGGTCGCAACAAAGCACGCAATAAATAATAGTATTGCGCTAATCATTTTGATCTCTAGCTTCTAACTTTTATAATAATGCTAAATCTGCGTTACTTCACTTACGTTTGACATATGGAGCCCTGACACTTTTGACAATTCAAATATTCACAATAGACATACATAAGTTTTGATAAAAGATAAGGAATATGTTACAGCTTTTAGGCAAAATATATTATATTTAAAGGTGTGCATGCCTTGTCTTTTATATCTGACATTTTTTGATTTAAGAATGTTCCATTTTTAAAGCAAAAATTATAGGAAATGCATATAACCGACTTATTACTTGATTTTTATATTATTTGGAATAGGTTTACCACCGGGGTCTGTGATCTAATTTCTATAAAATTGTGGAAAAACCTTCCGTTCGCGCTAAAACGGAAGGATCCGAAGAAATTTTGCATCAGTCGGCTATAATTTTAGAATTTATTCAGTATTTAATATTGACAAATTGTGAAAATATTTTTACAGTTCAAAATCTCTTCCCACCTGGTAAAGGTAAAGGCAAAGGTATTAATAACAATAAGAATGCATTGGTTTATCTGCCAGTCCGTTTTTTCAGTCGTCATGAAAGTTTATTTATAGTTGTACAAAATGTCTATTAACTGATTATTTCTCTGTTACAAAATGTCTATTAACTTAAATATTTTCCAAAATATAGGCGATTGCCTCAACATTTCTTCGAATCCTTACGTTTTAAGGCGAATAGAAGATGTCTGCATAAAAACCTGTTTTTGTTATTTCGTTTAAAGAAAAGAATTGGTGGCAGATGAATTTTTTTTCATCATTTTTCCGTTCTTGCCCATTACAAAGTCTTCTCGAAACCTTGTAAATAATTGAATACCCTAAAGATGTACTTAATATTATTAGAAAATAAATGAGTTAATATTTAATATTTCATTACAAGTAATTCAAAAATTAGTCCGAGTGAAACTTTTGATATTGTGAAATATTCGTTATTATGTTGTGACTTTTTCGAAATTTGCAAATCGTTGGTACTCCTGCATGAAACTGTAAACAACATCAGCTGGGTTTGTTTACTTTTGGAAATGCAAAAAACTGCTGACCGTCCTACATCTGGGCCAAAAGTTTAAGTTTTATCTCTTTTTTTCCTGTAATAGAATTATAAAATTCGACTCATTTTGCGAAATTAGAAAATAAAACAATTTGTTTAATTTTATTGCGTGACTTTCAGTTCGCCATATTGTTTTCCGAAACAGTGACGTTGAAAACGTAGTTTCGAAATGTCAAACAGCTTTTAAAGTGCATTTTGCACAGTGAAGTGAAAGGCGACCGTGAGAGGGCTTGTACTTTCCCAGTGCAAAAAAGTGCTGGCCAATTCGAATTAACAAGATATAGAGTTGTAAAGCAAACGGAAAACGGTACGCGGACATCAGAATCTTAAAATTACGGCGATTTAGCAACTTTGTGACTACTTATAGGGGGTACATCCGGATACAACGCAAAACAGAATTTTCATGAGACCAGACATGAAAACAACGTCACAGTGGGGCGAATTGCCTTCCCTTGCCCTGACCAACGTGTACAAGCATCTCGACCCACAGGACCTTCGAAACGCCTCCGCGACTTGTTGGCATTGGAGGAATGTGATCTTCCAGAAGAGGTAAAAGCCCCCCTTCCTTTTTCTCTTCCGCAGCACCAATTGCGACGTTCAACTCTGGCCTTTTATTTCGCTTTTCAAGGCAGTCCGTGGTGAGGATTCTTGAAACAAAAATCTGCAAATCTCGAAGCAGCGACACACTTGCCGCAGCATAAATATGCAAATGCTGCAGGTTTTGCTCGCCAGCACTTTTCTTCACCCGCATCGATATGTGGGGAAAGTGCGAACTGGAATTTCTGTTTACGCAAGCGATCGCTTTCGTGAATAAACAGATGTGGACGCAAAAAGTGACACATCGGTGGGCTCCGACGCCGCAAGTCGAGCGAGATGTCTGGGGACTTGTTGCGGAAGCGCTGCGTTCGCTGCTCTTGCGGCTATTTCCTTAAAGAACACCTAGAGTAACTGGCGGGTGGGGTGCAGGAAATTTTTATTTTGCTCGGTTTTCAGAAAAAGCGTCTATTTTTATTTTGTCGCTCAGAGTACCATTTCCACCTGTGTTATTTTGCGCAGCTGGGGACAGATTTAAAGTTAGGTCGGTCTCCGATCATCACTTTCTTGAGGCAGAAATTTGGTCTATTGAAATCTGTCATCTTTTTGTAACAAATCGAAGGCACACTTCAAGCCCCAATGAGCCTGTTAAAATAACTTCAATATTTATAAATTATTTATAAATATACATATATCTGATATATATGTGTATACTTCTGTAGTGCGCATACATATTCTTTTTGGGATCTGACAAACTCCAGTATAACTTATAAATTCAGAAAGTAGAGCAATAAATATAAGTTCTTAGATAATAGAGTAGTCTAAGTTCCATAATTCTTCTAATTTAGCTGAAATTGAATATCAATACAATTTGCGTAACTTTATTTTTGATTGGTTTAACCAGCATATTGAGAAATACTTTCTTTTTAAAAATACCTACGAAAGACTACAAAACCTTGATGTTTAAAATCCTAAAATTTATTAAAGTTATTAAAAATTATATCGAAAACCTAAACTTGGTATGTGCAAGGAAATATGTATGTATTTCGATCATTCTAAACTAATCTCGACCATATTTTATGTGTGCGTCAATAATAAAAAAGTGCGCAGTTCTGTTTTTAATTTATGTATTAATTTAAAAGAGAATTGGTAGTGCTGGTTTGCAAATACTATAGCACCATAAATTTATGTTTTTGTTAATAGACTATTGATGAGTTCTTGCCACCGTTGATAAGCCCCTAAATGTATTTGTAATTTTTTTGTAAAATTTTTTACAACATAAAAGTGGAAACATCGTCAATTTAAAATATACACACATTTTAGTAGAAACATTTGCTGTAGTTTGCAGAGAATCGTGAGGTAAAAATGTAACTTTCCAAATTTCAAATTCAAAATGGACTGATAAACGAATTTTGAATTTTCGCTTTTTTTTCAATGAAGTTTCTCAGAAAGTTTCATTAAAATCTGTTAGGTGTGAATTGCGAGTCATTGTATATTGAATACTCGAAACAAACAAGAAACTAGCAAAAATTAATAGGACTATACATTGTTTTTACCTTAAATGACACTTTCTTAAATGGATTTTGGTGTTTCCCAACTGCGTCGTTTCTTGATTTTGTCTTTCTAGTTTTAACTTTATAATTTGGTAGCTAAACCAGCTTTTTTTGCAAGTAATTATTTGTACGGAAAACTATTGGAAATTGATCGTTATTTTTAAATCAAACTGCAAACCTAACGACTGATCCAGATTCATAGTTTCAGATAGAGGGATTGTAATGACTATAACTATGTATGTACATACATACATATATGCTGGAAAGAAAATCTCAACGATTATTTGAGTCTAATTGACTAATTGAGATTTCCTGAGAGATTAGCTGCGTTCTTTACATATCCGATTCGTTGCTAAGTTTTGCAAGAAATTTTGCATTTAATTGTGATTTTAAAAACGGCCACATTTATAACGATTTAAAAATTTACGAAAGGTTATCAAATTATCATAATATTTACCCATCCGAGCATCAAACTTTGAATCAATTATATTTTTAGATTGAGTTTTTGACGTAAAGTGAGTATAAAACCCGGATATTTGATTTTATTTTCGCGAAATAAAAATTGATATGGGTAACTATCAAAAATTTGAATTCAGCCAAAAGTTTCCTGCAAAACATTGGAACCGGACCCACTATTAAGAGTTTTTTTTGACATTTTAAACAATTTTTAAAATCCCTTGAAAATTTAATTTTTTGTCAGAATTATCGAAACCTAAAAGATATGTAGTGTAGGCTAAATTTTAGTGAAAATTCAGTTTATTTCTATTTCTCTTGGATAAAACTTAATGGAGATACCACTATTATAAGGTTTCCGAAAAGTTGAACTCTTTTCTAACGCAACGTGAGGAACATACTCCGGTGATGTCAGAATTGTCCCCCAATTACTAACCAAGAGGAGGAGATTGACAGTCATGATAGTTTTCCTGATAAAACATACTGTTTTTGTAATATTTTACAATTAAAACACTCGAAGATGAAGAAAAATAATGCTTTCTTATTGTGTTATATTAAGACTTGATTTCTAAAAACGTTATAATATAAGTATGTATATGTATCATAAAGTAATTTTTCTTATTTTTTAAGTTTCGCTATAAGCAGTGGTTTCCAACGATTGAAATGTAAAATATTACATATAATCTATAAAACGCTAGTTTTTAAATTTGTTGTCACAAAAAATGTTTTTTAGCACCTTCATATAGAATGAATTTGCATTCTGCCATACTACTGTTGAAAATGAGCAATACAATATAAAAAAATATATAAATTCAAATTCTAAGAGAATGTAAAAAAAAATCGGAATACTGATCCGAAAAACCGAATTATAAAGATTGAAGCCAAACGCAATATGAAATCTTTTATCCTTGTCTTTAAATTGTCTCAACCCTGAGGGTGCAACAGCTGACAGCAAATTCGCAAACTCTATGCTTGTTTTCAAAAGATAACATTCAGTTGGAGAGATATAATTTACAGAAAATCTTAAGGATGTTATCTGACTAACCCATTTTGTGTAAATTTGCATTCTTCTTTAGACAGTAATGATGAGAGAGCACCATATTTTATCATAAGAAAAATAAAAATGCGCGACAAACTTTGATAATAATAATTGGCAGAAACTTTCTTCAGGCATCAATTCAAGATAAATCATTCATTTTTACATTATTTGCACTAGCTTTTTCCATGTGTAGAATTTGAAAATGTGTGTTCATATAAATTATTATGTATCTAATAGTAATTGTTTTAATTTTTTCGTTTCTTTCAGATTTTTTCAAAATTTTAAATTTAAGTTGCATGTTGATGATGACCGGCAGTATATGTTTTTCATGCAAAGGCTTTCAACTTTAACTGACGAGTTGATTATTGTTTTTGATTTTCTTAATTATTATCATCTGAAGAAAATTGGACGTATTTTAAATAGGTGAGTATTTTTCTAATATGCGCAATATGATAATAACAAAATGAACGTTAATAGGATTGCAAACAACAATCATGTGGTCGGACTACGTTTCCAAACAAATTCCGTTGGCTTAGCAATTCCAGGAGAGAGTTACCCGGATGAGGATCTCGATGATATCGACCAGTATGACAATATTTTTGTTAATGTATCCGCCTTATTTCTGTTTTTATCATAGGTTTTTCTTGAAACCAATTAAACAGTTATTAGCTCGAAAGAGACCCTCTGTCAAAGTTCTCGACTTGGGAGCCATCGAATGTTTAACTTATTATGCAACTGATTTCTTAAAAGCATTGGCCAAACCACAAGACTTGCAAGAAATAACCATTGCTTCAATTAAATATGATCCTAGTCATTATCCAATATTGGCTGTTGAGCATGAATTCTTTGAGAAATGCACATCCCTTCAGGTAATCCATATAATAAACCGAAAGATTGCTTAATTTGTGTCTTTGTTTTAGGTGTTATCGCTTGATTATGATACTCTGAATGATGATATTTTAAAAACTCTACAAATACTTCCTCTGAAGAAGTTTATGATTTGCGTACATGGGCTAGATAAAGGTCATCCAGGTATATCGGAAATGGCATGGGCTTCTTTCTCCAGCAAATTTATGAACTTAAAACTAATTCTCACACTTATTTACGCTTATGAAGCAGTTGAAGTTTTACAACATACACTTCTTCGCCGGAACATGCCACTTACGCATTTAAGGGTTTTGTTTTCAAACTCTGTAAGTGATATACGTTTTTTATATTTATTTTTAACTATTGAAAAATATTTTCCTCAGATAAACATGGAGGCTTTGGATCTTATGTCGCTCTTTTACCAAAATACGCTCAAAGGCATTCACTGGGTTGACTCTGTATGAATGGAGACTTAAGAAAGAATGAAATATAAATGATATTTGATGTTTTTTTTTAGGCTTTTTTGGATGATAAACGAAATCTTAAGGAACGCTTTTTACAATCTGGACAGGATCCATTTGTATTGATGGCTTGGCGCTGTAAGAATCTGGAAGAAATCGTTATACACGGTCGGTATATATTTTTTGTTACTTTAACGGTTAACATGTTGACACACATGGCGTCTATTCAGGTATAAAGTACATACATATACATATAAGCTGAAAAGACGTTATTTTCGTCAATGTGTTAATTTCTATTGTATATTGAAGAAAAATAATGTCTAAGATTCCGAGGTTTACAAGAACAATTGAGCCCGTCATTTGCCAAATCGTGTATAGTATAGTGGATAACACTAGTGAAATTATATACATTTAATTTACAAAGTCAAATTCAAATTAAATATATATTAATTAATATTAAGATTCATATTTTCAAAAGTTTTATTATGTACCAAAAAAGAAAAGTGGCAGGAATATGAACCATCCTGTTTTGAAAACCCTTGGAATTCTGACATATAGAAGCGTTTAAAATATTTAAAAGTATTGTAAATGTAAGCAAACAAAAACTTATATTTTTTGAAGATCGTAGGGTGGTGTAATAACTTTGAAGATTTCAAAGACCTTAAGTTGACTTTTTATAACTTTTGTATCGAAATAGCAAAACAATTAAACCTAAGTATTTAATATTTAAATCGTTATTTTTGAAAGTGGTATAAGTCAAGTTTTGAATAATTAATGACGCCTATCTACACGTTAAGATATGACTGAAGAAATTTTTGACGTGATGTGTTAAAAAATTGCACCAAGCAAATGGTTCATTTGAAACAAATTATCTTAATATAATTGCGTAAAATCAATAATTGATAAAGCTTAAGCGTGCCTCCGGATTGAAGTTTCATCTGAATTGAAAATTGTTTTGAATCAAGCCCTTGGTTAATTGAGTAAAGGATGCGTCATCAGCCGACTGAGATCCAAATTCCCTGATGTGTTAGTAGATTCGCTTAAGTAGTTGTGATTTCAGTGCAGGTCAAAATTATCATGTACAGGGAAAAAGGGGCATATCATATAAATTTGAACTGATTTAATTTTGAATAAAATCTTTAATTTTTATAAAAGGCTTTCTTTTAAGAAGAAGTTGAAATGAAACAATATAAACAAATTCGCTTAATGTAAAAATGAATAAAATCCTGTAGCCCGTCCAAAAATATTTTTTATACCACATTTCTGATTTGAGATATACTAATGTAATCCAAATAACAGGTTACATGATAGAACCATACAATTTGGTTGGTGTTGCTCGCCTACGTGGGAAAAAATTGAAGAATTTGGAGGTATCTATGGTTGGTTTTGCTCCAACCTCAAGTTTGGAGAGGGATCTTAATGAGGTAAGTTTTGTAGTAAAAACATATTAAAAGTTTAGTACGTTTAGACCCGAAATATCTTGAAGTAAAATAGGAAAATTATAGTAAAAAGAAAAGTTGTGTACCTTATTTCAATCGTTTATTTGACTAATTTCAGATAAGTTTCCAATTGCGTCGATTGTGGCATCCTGTAGCGTCTTCTCATATTCATCCAGCCCTTGGACGCATACCAGTTTCCGATGATGTTCGAGATGAGTATATATTGAAAATAATTAGATCAGACCTTGCAAATTAATTAATTCAGCATATTCGAATTTAATTATTCCATCGTTTGTCAACTTATATAAGGAGATGAAAGTATCCAAATAACAAAGATTACACTGAGTTGCGCGACATCCAAATGCGTCAATAGTAAAAATTTAAATTATTTATTTCCGCATGAGTTAAACAACTAGGGAAGTGATAAGAGATAACCAACTGTAGAAAAGACGAAATATTGAACCGTTGAAACAATATTGATCGATAGGAAATAGTATAAACCTACAAAATTCTGTGATGAAAAGACGAAATGTTTGCGATGATACTACGCGACATCATAACGCATAAATATTAAAATTCCTTCAATTATAAAAGTAAGAACTATTACATAGCGTTACATAGATTATTTTCGAAATTTCCTTGATAGAATTACTAAGTTTTTTTTATTAACAAAACACTAAAAGGATCTAGCAGCTTTAGTTTTTTAGATTATTACAAAGTAATATATTTTTTATACTACTACCTCTTGAGACAGCGTGCAGAGACTATGAAAACTGAACAACTGTTTTGTGATCCTTACAATCTCATATATCAATTCATTTGCGCAATATTCGTTAAAGACAACGTATATAAAAGTAAAGATTGCTTTCACTCCAATGTTAAGGGAACCATGATTTTTTTATTACTATCAAAACGAGCGTCCTGTCGAATTGAATTGGAAAACAAAATTGATTAGTGCTGGTGGTCGATTTTGAAAGAAAGCCCAAACGTGAAATTTTACAAAATTTTCAAAATGTTACTCCCCTCTATTTGTTCCTATTTATTATGCAAAAGTACCTTTCCAGAGATCTTTTGATGAGTAAGTACAAAAATCGTTGTTTCCAAAAGATCAACACTACAAGAGCAATCTTTAAAATCGTGAACCACAAATAAAAGCTTATGTGATGAAGAAAATCTTAAAAGAATAGTTAAAATAATTGAAAATAATAAGATGTTGAAACAAATGGCCATTGAGTGTAGATTAAAATCCAACTCGAAACTAACGAAACAACTTATAAGAAATGTGATATAAAAACAGAGTTTTACAATCATTGCCATGAAAAAAATATTATATACGTTAGGATAAAAGGTTAAAGAGTGCGAACAGTTTTACAAGATGCAAATACAAAATGTTTTAATTCTTATCTGTTGTAGAACGGTGCAAAAAGACTCAAACATATATTCAGCAACTCTTCAGTTCTGATGAATTTTTTTATGACACAGGAAATATGCACCAATTAAGGAATTTAATTTGTGTGAGAGGATTTTTGCTGCTATTTTCTATATAAGAACTACGGAGTTAATAACAATTTATTCGAGTACCTGAAAAAAACACGACAGGTATAAATGTTGTGTCTTTGATAAACAATCTACAAAGAAATACACGTGAATAATAAACTGCAAGTTAATTTTATTTCGGTCAAGACGGAATATGAAGCGTTTTTTGAATTTAAACAATTTATATAAGGTGATCCGAGGCTAGGAAAATCTATTCGTTTAAATTAACTACTGATTATACGATACAAAAGCTTCTCTGAAATTGCCAACAGTTCAAAAATTATATTTACATAATAATGTCATAATACGGAATTGATTCTGTATAATAAAATTAAAAATTATTTTGAATCAGCCTGTTTATTCTTAAAACTTTTTGAAGTAATTTAATAAAATTTTAGTAGTAAATACAAGTTAAAAGGAATTATTGAACGGGTTTATGCAAATTATCCTTGACAACAATAGTGTCCCGTTGAAAAAGTTCTTAATTCAAAGGAATAAGATAATATTTACCAATACAAAATAAAATATAGATTGAAATAATTTAATACTTTAATAAATACTTAACACCGATTCTGATGCAAAAGCTATACATTTATAATATTCGAATTTTGTTTTATTTCACTATTCTTTTTGTGGAATATCAAATTTTATTTTGTGAGAAACCAAGCCATAACAAGTTTTTATTTGATTTTTGTGTTGGATAGAACTACTGCCTATTCCTTACCGTTTTGCAAGTTAGTGAATTTTAGTTTGATTGAAATTATTAGGTTTTTTAAATTAAATATCATATGGAAGAAGCAGCTTTTTCAAAACTGTAGATCAACAAATTTTTTATAAAAAATTTAAAGAGATTTGCTCGTTCAACACGTCTTTGCAAAATAACAACAAAACATCTTTTTCTAGTCCAATGTCGAAATCGCAGAAAAAAAAGAAAGCTGATTTTGGCAGTACGACACATTTTTAAAGTGAAGTGAGCTTCTAGCGAACTCTAAAGTAAATCGTGAAACTTTTTTATTGTTTGAAAAAGAACTTTGCCAATAGCCAATTGTTCTATTCCTTATGTTCTCAATTTTGAATATAATTTGATTTGCAAAATCTTAAAATTAAAGTGTATCACATTATATTAAATGCAAAACAATTTACTTCTTTTGATCTAGCTCGATTTATGTTTATAGTGCATACATATTATGTCGAATGCATTTCATTAAATATTAAATACATTATGCAGTAAATAGTTCCTTAAATTGTTGAATAATTTTTTTATTTAGTTTGAAACATTTGGTAATTTCCTATACCATGGTCCGTACAAAATAGTGTTAATTATTGCCTGCGGCTTTCACTTTTAAATCAAATTAAATATATGAGTAATATTTTTTTCGGGTTAAGTTTGGTCCCGTATAAAATTGAGTATATACATTATGTATCAATTTTCTTTGTCAACATCCTACAAATATATTATTTGATCAAATCATGGACAAATAAATATAAGACTACCCGCAAAACGCAAACAAAAACCAGTAAGCTCAATGCACGAAAAACCGCAGAAGCCGTAGCTCTACAGTTTCAAACTTTTAACTGCTTTTATTTAGTTTGTTTTTATAAACATGAGCAAACATAATAAAGCATTTCATTTGTAGAACATATTTTTCGGTATAATATAAATAGCACCCTGTAGGAGTTTTTCAATGTTTGTTTTATTTGGTCTGAAAAGAAATTGAACAAGAATTTGCAGTATTCTAGAAAATCTAAAATCGTTCCGCTAACGACAGCAAAGTCTCTTATTATTACGGATATTCTTAGACCTAAAGAAACAACAAAACAACCAAAGCAAAATGATGCATAATTGTTTATATGTACTTATTTGCTTTAGAACTATTTTCGGAAAAATAATTTCATCGAATGAAATATAAATATGTACTCTATGATTAGATAGATTTGGTTGTGTTTTGTTTGTTCGAATTGGTAGTCTTTATATTTAAATTTATCACAGATGTAATAAAGTACTCCTCGGATCAAAATTTTTATGCCTTAATGTAAATATTTATGTTATTTCCACAAGAAACGAAATTAACTTGTGAGTCCATATAAAAGCATTTTATTACAAAATGCTGAAAAGACTGATACGCTGGATAGTCGAAAATAGCAGTAAAAGTGCTTTATTGTTAATAATTTTCCATTTTTTTTTCGTGAAAACGGCATTTTTTTAAGAGAACAGATTTGTCCATTCAGTAATGTATAAATAATTTTTACTTAAAATAGATCTAATAAATGCCCACAGTCGATAGGACATTTTTAAGAGAAACAAGAACATTCTTAAGTATGTATTTTTTGTATATGTATATCTCTGTGTATGATATGTTTATAGAAAAGAAGTGTGATCAAAAACAGCGATTTTGACTTCTGTTTTTTGAAGGCGTACTAAGACTGTAACGAACATAACATGAAAACTATGTGTAAGACCATACAGACTGTTTAAAAAATTAAAGTGAATGAATGAATGCTGAAGAAGAAAAAACACAAAAGTATTGTTAATATCCGAAGGTAGTTTGTAATATAAAAAGTTGTTTAACAACTGAAAAAATCAAAATGGATATAACATCATGCTCATAGCTTTATAATGTCGTAAGTGTTGTAAGAAGATACTAATAGGGAATAAAAAAGGGTTCTGTGGCTATAGGCACGAAGTCAATGAGATAATGAGATGAGTTGTAACTCGTTGCACTGAAGAACATTGAATCTATTACTATCCCAAGCACCGTTCCAAAAATAACAACTCAAAAAGTATCTCCTGTGATATCGTACAATATCGATTGTGGTCTTCCCCAAAAGCTATGTATGTCAAACATCTGCTCAATGCGATGTGAAATAGTTTCTTATGTGATGAGAAAAAATTATAAGTTAAGTCATTTCAAATCGTTGCTTTAATCAATTACAGTGTTAATGTTGTATCTTTGAGTATATAATGTTTTGAATTTTACTTAAAATATGTTTTTCATTTTTAGTTTTGAATAATACTTAAAAGAGTTTTTTGTTTTTTAAAGCGCCGATTATTTAGTTCGGATTTGTTTTCTACTTTGACTATTATATTTGTAGTGCCTCGATGACAGCATAAAAAATAATTTATAATTTTTGCTGGTCTTATATCAATTTTTTTCTTTCAATTATCATTTAAAACAATTGAAGTATCAAATTTGAATTGAAGTATAAAACTTCGAAACCATTACAATAGATCGATTTCCTGTCCTCGAAAAGCCTTATTCTATAAAAATCATCAAAATTGTCATAGATGTTTTCGGAAACGCGACAACATCTTTATATGTATAGTACATATTCATATGATTATAAAAGATGAATTGCCTGATGTTTGAATGTGAGTTCACTTATTTATTGGAAATTATATTTAAAAAATCCACATTTTTAAGTGCAGATCAGGTTACAAATTTGGAGGACACGGATTTGTTTTAAAAATAATTGAAGAGATAAAAGGTCTGATAAATACTTCGCACATTTTCAATCGTAGTTTCTTAATGAACAAACATTTCAAGGATGTGTACATTATAAATCTGAAATAAAAAGGCATCGAGGCAAAGAAAACACCAGTGTATTTTATAGAGCAAACTGTGTATACTCTAGTGCATTCGAGAGTTAAAACAAACAGAATTGCATTCGATCTTTGGAATAACGGACTTGCTAATAGATTCAATGACAAACATCGATAATAATCGACGATAAAAAAAAGTACGCCAATTTTTAAAGATATCTTTACGAGCGGGGATCGCCTTCGTATGCATGCTTTCCAAATAAGTGGGCGCAAAGTAGCAACTAAATCACATTGACCACTTTAAATTTATCGAATAGTATTCCAAAAACAAATCACTCAAAGAGCCCGATTCGTTTGTAGTAAGTTTCAGAAAAGCTTGACATTTTAGCAAGGATGGCACGCATCTTAGTTTTCAAAAGTACTGAGCTGCTTTTAATTTTAGCATATTCAGGACAATATTTTTTGTCGTCGGGTTCTATGACACTAGTGATAACATAGGGATACTTGTTAAGATGCAACCTGTTCAACACGTAGCAAATAAATATTTGCCTATTGTAAATTCAATGGGGAGATTGGCGTAATGTTTTGGGTCATAAAATTTAAAGTTGTCGGATATTCGATGATGTGTGGATGAGAAAAGAAAATAATCACATATCAGAAACTGTTCGTTCCAAACTAAAAATTTCGTAGAGAATTTTAAGAATACTTACATGTTCCTTTTCGAACTTTTCAGAGTTACACGCACATACATATGTGTACTTTTAAATTTCATTAATTAAAATTTCCCTAATTGGAAATTTATCGGAAAAACGTAAATGTTCAGTGGTCAGTTTTAATACTTGTTTTATTTTTAAAAAAATTTAAAATGTTTGTACCTAGAAGTTAAATTAATAAGTCGTAATTAGGAAATCAATCGCATTTGTCCCTTTGGTAAAACAATTACAAAACCAACATGGTGAAATCATACAAAGTGCTGTAATCAGTCCAGTAAACGCTTGGATTACTTTAAATGTGGTATCCTAATATTTATAATATTATTAGGTCACTTGATCAGAGATAAGGTCATGGAAAAAAAACTATGGTACAAATTATTTTATTAGCTTTTCGAATCAAATTGTATTGTTTTTTGAACAATGGCTTGTGTAAATAGAATTTCTTGCCACTAGCATGTACATATATTGTTATGGAAAATCTGCAAACGTTTTTATTATTTATTTATTGGAATGAACAGAACGCTTGGCTTTACTCTGAAAAATAAAATAGTTTAGTTTCAGGGTGGCATCTAAATAGTTTCATTTCTTACCCTTTGAGTGCAAACTCAATAATGTTATTTAAAAATGTAAAGACAACTAATAAATACAGAATCCCCGCTCGTTTTACTTAAAAAGAAAAAAAATATATGTCGTCATGTATGTAGGGCGAAAATATGTAGCTTTATTACGAATTGAAGAACAGAGAAAGTAATGCCATTGGAATGTTAAATAAAGAAAAAAGCGACAAAGTTTAAATATATATAAACAAAAGCAAAATATAAATAACAAGCTGTGATATTGTAGTATGAACACCTTAAAACACTTATAAAAACGAAATACAAACAAAGCACCAGATGCAGAAACAATACATGAATAAAAGTGTTATACGAGATATAAAGAAGTATTTACACCATGAAATTTGCGTAAGAACTCAAATGATATTTTAAATAGAGAATTTCATAGTCTTAAAAAATGAGAGAAAGTGAATAATTCGTTGGCAAACAACTGATGAAACAACAAATGACAAAAATAAATAAATAACACAAATGACAACAATATTG
The DNA here is from genome assembly GCA_959613345.1 of Tolmerus cingulatus. NCBI lineage: Eukaryota > Metazoa > Arthropoda > Insecta > Diptera > Asilidae > Tolmerus > Tolmerus cingulatus. The sequence continues at coordinate 38,682,033 of OY390707.1, forward strand.
CCAATCCATACTGAAGAAACATATATTTTTATGCGAGAAGCAAATGAAGCCGCGCGGAGCAATGTGACTACAAAGTTCTGGTTTACTTTAAGATTTTGTTTTGTTTAAGTCTAACATATTATAGTGTCAAAAAGCCCACTAGTTGAGCAGCCAAAGTAGTACAAGATGAAAAGCAAAAAGGAAAACAAGTTGACTACGAATGCAGTGATACTTTTCATCGCGTATGGATGACTAACATTGAAATCTCTTTTGTTACCTTTGTTTGCATACTTTATATTAAAATTCGTCTTTATTGTTCTTTAACTAATTGTTTGTTTTAAGTAAACATTAGAAGGGATACTGAGAAAGTGGTAAAAAATAAATAATTATTATATTCAAAACAGAATCAAAAATCTTTTTATAATGCCCTTGTTCATCCTTCATCCTGAAAATTAGATTATTTTCATAAATAATTTGTACATTCTATTATAAAGTGAGTCCTAAAATTGAATATCCAAATTAACGTTAAGTAAAATTGCTTCCTTTTCGAGATATTGGAACTTCTTTCCAATTTAGCTGAGTTTTTTATTTCAGCTAATTTTTCCAAACAATTACCGAAGGTGCGTCCTATTAAACGTAAGCAAAAGTTTTCCAATATGGCTGGCATTTTCTCACAACATGAAATCGTTTTCAATTTTATAGATATTAGCAATCAGTATTGGATCCGCCGTTTCGCATTTCCACCAACTTTAGCAAATTCCAAATTACTTCATAATATCCATAGTATTATACTAATTGTCATTTAAATTCATTGAAGTTCGAAAATTATTGCACGCTTAAATCCGCAATCTTGACTCCACATTTCGAACGTAGATTCGCAATAAGGATACCCAAAAACCTCAAAGCTTCTTTCTCTGAATATTTGCTCTGTTCGGACATTTTATGATATTTCCTAATATATGGTTTTTGCTTTTGGGCTTAATTTACACAAATTTAATATCTTTCAATACTTGATTATTGGTGATAATGGCAGTTATAATCTCCAACGCTATATAATATTCTTGAAAAATTGTGTTGGATTGTTTGACTATAAATGTCGGTGAGTGCTTCACGATGACCCATAACTTCAGCAAATCAACGATAGTCCTTAACTCCACATTACTACATGAAGTTTAAAATTTTGAGCACTCGGGTGTAACCTTTGATTGTAAATTGAGTTTTGATGATATACAAACGACGCACATGTAAGAAATTCTTTAGACTAGATGGATTCATACTTCTTACTTCTTCCTGCTGCCACAATGCAATCAGATATCAAACTGCTCTTGAAAATATCTGATATCAAGTATCCTGGAGAATAGTCATGTCGGAATATTACTCAGCATAGGTGCCATCAAAACAAAATAGATGAAAGGTTTGAACAGAAAGTAGACTTTCATCCTCAACCTTTCCACCCTCGCCAATTGAAGAGTTTATCTCGATGAATGCGTATTGTACAGTATTATTAATTAGCTTCTACGACTTTGGTTGACGAATTAAGTTTTCGAGTTCCTACGAGTTTTCGAGTTCGACTACGAAGAAGCCATGGCAGATTTTAACTTTGTCCTCGGAATTGCTCTTACATGAACAAATTAGCTGCCTAACTTTATATTTTATTAGAGGGGACATTGGGCAATCGTGATTCATGAGGAAATGTGAGTCACGTCAATATTTCACCACAATTGGAAACCCTAACTCAAGCAAATGGCGGTTATCGTCTTGTCCTTGAACAAACTCATTTTCCACTAGCGATCGAAGCGTATACGTGTACTCGTTCGTTCCATGCTACAACCACATACAATTTTTGTCAAATAATTATTCCGAGCGTCTATGTTTGCATTGATCTGACAATGATTTTGGAAAAATCAACTCAGGCAATAATGCTCATAATTAATTATCGTATGGCATCGACATTTCAACTTTTAAAAGAAATTTGGCATTAACATGCAATGCAACGAACGAATCACACGTGGCCCTCTTGTCAACCAAAACGTTTGAGAACTTGTGAGTCCTTTTTTTTGGGGAACTGTGAGCCACAATACAAGTTCCAAAAAGTGAAAATATCGAGCACAACCAACGACGAAGCGTAATGTTCTTCTTCTGAAGATGAAGATGTGGACTTCTGTATACTTTGTGTGGAGGATACGGAGGATATGCCGAAGAAATTCAATTCGATGCGATTTATGCATTTATCGAGCTGTCCATTTGGAATGCGTCGGCACTGGCCGCCTAGATCCGAATAAACAGTTTACAACGATATTTTTGGCTTTCGATTTTATTTAGGTGGCGACTTACAACTCCCCAATAGTTTTAAATATCTCAACAACGGATGTTTTTTGCCAATGCTCGGAGTTTTTCAGCAGATAATAATTTCAAGAAACTGCTCAAGCTAAAAGTAAGAGTTTCCTTTGTAGTGACATAAGGCACAATTAAATTTTAAAATATAATTTTTGTGGCAGTTATCGAGCTTCTATTATATTCAATGAAATTCTGTGAACAAATAATTAATAAAATTTAGTATGAAATTTGAACTGAATTGAAATTTGTGAAAAGTTACCCATATTAAGCATTTTTTATTTCGCAAAAGTTAAATTACTTTGTGCTAAAAACATCAAAAAATTTAGGTCAAGCCCAATCAATGATTCCGTTCGAATTAAATCGAAAAAAACTTGTAACTTTCATTAGCGCTTTCGTTCAAAAGTGTTAAAATAATTTGAGTAGAAAAATCCTTTCGACTGACTTTTATGGTATACTAGCTGGGTTACCCGGTTTCACCATATTTTGGCCGCGCATCGTATCGGATCCGTCATCTTGATTCCCAAATTTTGTACAAGGATCCGCAATAAGGACAACTAAATACCCCCAAATACCAATTTCCATGCCAATCTGTTGATATTTTCAATTTTGGACCGCCATCTGGGGTCCGCCGTTTTGAAAATCATGAATAAAAATAAGCCCATATGCTGGGCCGGAACATGTAGTACCTTTATCCAAAAAATGAAAATGATTGGATCCATCGTTTAGGAGTGATGGATTACCTAGTGTTCAAACATTTTAGTCGCCATATTGATGGATAAAGACATCCAAAAGCACCCAAATACCAAGTTTCATGGAAATCGCTTGATATTTTCAATTTCTGGCCGCCATCTTGGGTCCGTCATTTTGAAACTTGCGAGTAAAAAATGGCCTATATGTTGGGCCGGAATATGTAGTACCTTCACCCAAGAAATGAAAATGATCTGACTCTGCGTTTGGGCGTGATTGAGCAACAGCCAAACAAACAAATAAACCAACTTTCGATATACATGATAATTTTTTGAACATTTACGGAATATTTGCCAAAAAAAGGGTGTTTTAAGCTTCTTTCCATTCGAATGGAATCAATTATCGGGTACTGATTTAAGGGTTAAAGTTTGCAATAAATATATCAATTTGCCGCACTTTCCATAAATTTTAAAACCATGATATGCGCTAGGGCCCTCATAACTCAATGAAATGTTAAATTTGCTATCTAACCTGAAACCGATGGGAAAATTAATAAAAAGGGCAAATATAGTCCTAATAATAATAATAAGTAAAATGACTGACGGAAGTGAAAAACGTGATGTGATAAAATATTTTCATTTTCAGATTAATAATCATCATTTCAAATCATAAAATATGTAGAATAGTGAATTGGCCGGAATTAAAAATGACGAAAAGTTAAGTTTTAAAAATACCGTTAAAACGATGATCTTTTCAACTGAAGTCGCTTTTAATATAAATTCACAATAAGTTTAGTTTACAAAAAAAAATTTTTCTACTAAATGCTTTTAACGCGTATGCGGAAACCACGTTCAATGTGTTGTCATCAATTTTAAAGAAGATTCATAACTTGTACTAAGGTATAGAAGTGTAAAAGTTTGTGTTGCAAAATTTGAGTTATACAACACAAGTTAAATAAGAAAAAGTTAAAAAACTGACTGTTTCCAGGAATTCTAATATTACGTAAAAATGGACAGCTTAAAAAGGTATCGAATGGAGTAAAACTATAAATGTCGCTTTTTTATTTATATATATTTCTTTTTTCAGTGTATATAAATTAAAATAAATACATTTCACTTTCTCGTACTTTATGGTTTAAATAATAACACATTAATTCTTTTACTTTTAACTTCTGCATATATAACAAAAAATTACCTAACACTGCTTTTTAAATTTTATCTTTAAATTAAATCTGTGTATATCATAGAAGTTCTTATTTTTCATAGGTTCTTATATTTTTCTTGCGTTTTATATACATACAGTATTTTACACATATGTTGCATATGTGTGTCTGAAGTAAATAAAAGAAATAATAAAAGAAATCGTTTGTAGGAAGATGTTTGTGTGTGTATGAAATGCTGTTTGATGAGTTGTGTTTTATTGTATAGCTGTCATCGGTTTCCTTTGTTTTCCGTTTTTTTCTTTTAAATTAAGAGAAACATATTGAACCAAATTATTTTTCTGTGAAGTGAGGATAAGTTATCCGAAGTTATTTTGAACGTATGTAACGAACCATTGTTTATAAATCTTCAAACGTGTTTTTCTAATTTAGGCGTTGGATACACCAAAAACATTCACTAAATAAGACTTCTAGTTTTTTTTAAAGTTCTCACTGCGCGTTTTCTTCAAGTTTTCGCGTTGAATGCTACAAATTTTCAAGAAAGTTTTCGTGGGTAAATTGCATGTAAAACTCCGTTTGTCGGGACAAAACTTTCAAAAATCGGTTATCGGTAACCCTCATGGCATTCAACGTGTAAAAAGCAAGGAAGTTAACTATTTTCGAGAATTTAGATTTCGCAGCCATTTGCTTTTTATTTGTAGTGAGCAACTGGTTTGAAGTAATATTCCACCGATATTTATTTAAAACCAGCGGTATTAAGGGAAAACTTTGGGGAATATAAATATTTCCTGAAAATTATTACCAAATATTTTTGGCAACATGTTGCAAATGTAAGGTAACTATTAGTTTGGTTTGCTGAAAGTGTGCATTCAATTGAAAATAAGACCATACCAATTAACTGAGATCGTTAAATTTGAAAAGCATTACTTGACCGACGACCTTGACATACTGCCGATTTTCGCTTTACTGTGTTTGGTATTGCATCTTTATAAAATATGTAAGAAAAATAACGATTGTCATAGAAGAAACTATGAAAATATAAACATTACTAGGTACTCTATTTTAGCCATTTTCACCCGGCGTTTACACGAGTCAATTCTTCTGACCTGACGCTGACTCTGATTCGTGTAGATACATACGTCACTAAATTACTATTTGCTTAACGAACGCTGGTTTGATTTCTAAAAATGGAAGATTATGGATCATTCCACGTGTAGTGATACATAGTAGTAGGTAATATTACAAATTAAGTAGGCATTTTGCATGTTTTAGAGAAAGATTTGGATTTAAGTGGATAAATTAAATTATATTGAATGCATGTTTAGGGAATATTATAAAAAACAGAATTATTAACAAGAATATTGCGATCACTGACTTGTCAGTTTATCGAATGCAAACGATTTAGTGAAAGTAGTTTAGGCAACTGACGTCAATAGTGACTGCCTGTAAAAGTGACTTATATAAATTCCGGGTCAGTGACCGGTCATAACTCACAAGAGTGCGGAAATTAATGATAAATCTTTTGACTTGTGGTCGTTAAAATTCACACAGCGATATAACGATAAAATAGGCAACAAATTCTGAATACGACCTACAACAATTCCCTGGTACATCAAGAAATATAACAAACTGTGATAACCCCTAATTAGCTGTGTGTTTTTCAAAATCGGATTCAGATCAGATTAAGCAGGAAATTTTGCATAGAATTGAAATGCATGAGCGGAAAGTTAATTCAAATATTTGTTCGGTTCAAGATTTGAAGCTTGGGTGGGTAAAAATCATGGCAATTTGATGCACTTAAAATTCGTATATAGATTTTTTTAAAAATTTAAATTTATGTTTTCCGTGTATGGCATTTATTACGAACTCTGAGAAAAAAAACTACAGCGACCTTGTTGTTTTCAGTTTGTCTAAAAAAAAAAAGTTCCCTTTATCTTTATTTTTGCAGTAATATTCTATTACCTTGCAACTATACGAAACGTTTTAATCTGCTATTTAGAATATAAATATTAGCAAAACTTATAAATGTCAATTAACTTCCAAAGAATTTTGGAACCTGCAAAATGCTTTGAAAATATATTTATTGTAAGAGAATTACTAGGAATGAGTGTGCAGTAAATACAATAAAAATATGAATAGAAGTGGATAGAAGTGCTTAACTGGGTAATACAGCCGTTTCACGTAACAATTTACGATTTTTGTTTGGTGACTTATGCACCACAATTACACTGAATTATCTTGGAACCAAGCTGACTGAGATGTGTAGGTATGGCATGAAAATGTAGGAAAATCACCATATGCATAATATCCTGGTTGAGACTGTCTTCTTTGAGGCCCATAATCAAATTGATGTACAAACAATTATTTTACTTTATTTTAAATTAGTTAACCAAAACGTAATTGAAGTTTAACAAAAAAAATTAGTGGAAGCACGCTACAAACTTGCTCCGCTTGTGTGTTATTAAATTACTTTCTTAAACCTTGAGCACCCAGGCCTTATTTTATCATTGTACCTGATTTAAAAAATGAGAGTCCTTTTTTGGAAAAAGCCACAATTAATTACAAATTATATCTACAGACGGGATGTGAACGGCTGTTTAAACCTACCATTACAGGCTTTTAAAGAAGGGAAATTGAATTATTATTTAATCTTTAGCTGTACTATCGAAAGTTATAGATGATTATTCAATATTAAATCTATCAATTTATGAAAAGATTGTGTCCAAAAGAGCTCTGTGTTGAAAGAATTAAGTTTATAAGAAATAATTATTTGTGTCCACATTTCCTATTGATCTTTAAATATACCTGCATATGAAATACTTTTGGCATTGACATGCTTACTTTTCAGATTAATATACGCTATGGTTTTCTACAATGTCTCCACGCATGTAGTGTAATCAATTGATTCAGTTACGAGTACTTCGTTGGTCGCTTTGCTATAGATAGAAGTTAGACATTAAGGAATTTGCTTTAAAACAGTCAAATTGTAGTGTATCCGAAATCTAAATTTAAATATACATTTATACTAATTTGTTTATAAAACTTAGTTCAATGATCATATTTTGTTACCAACAGGAGCGATTGTTTTGTTCAACATCAAGGATTGTATGCGATAACTTATTTTAATCAAATAACGACATTCTTGCTTCCGATGGAATTTAAGTTCATTTTAAATGGCATAACGTTCGAAAGCAGGCAAACTTTAATAAGCGCCAAAAAGTCTGACAATTTAAATTTACTAAAAAATTTAAATTATCGGATGGAATTCCGTCAGTAATTAAGAATATGCAACATTTTTTAATTATTTATCCAATCTTCGAGAATTTATATTTTTATTATTTACTGGAAAAAGAAATGAGTTAAGAATAATACTTTTCAGGCTTGAAGTTAAAATTGAATGAAAACTGAAGTGTTTTTAACTCCCCTATATAGTGATGACAACGTTGGAAGAATTGATGGACTTTTGTCTGTAAAAACAACTCCTGTGAAATAATGCAAAAAGCTTCAAAACAGGGAAAACAAGGAAACAATTTCTTGACTGGGAAGTGCAGAGCTATTCGTGTTTAGTTTTGTAATTAGAAAAACCGTTCGAAGATTACTTTTTACTTATAGGTATATATTTTCCAGATTTGGCTTCTTTTCTCTTAACTTAAAATTTATGTTATCTCACTGTTTTTTTTCCAAAATGTCATTATTATTTCTTTTATCGTCTCTCTGTTAAATTAGTTATGGTAATTAATTCAAATATGGCAAATAATTCACAGACCACATTTCTAACTTGTTTTCTTCAGCTGAGCGCTGAAAAGCACTTAACTAATATCGATGAAATTTGTTGATACTATTTATTACCTGCGAGTCGGTCAATACACACTCGTAGTGCATCCGATTAGATTTGTTTGTAACTTTTTATCTATTTAAGGAAAGTGCTTCAGTAAAATTATCCTGGTTGATGCTTATTTATTCTTCAATGGTTGTTATATATGCGTGTGGACCGGAAAATTACTTGTTTTCTATGACATTCGAAAATATTTTAATAGTCTAGCGCGACGGTTTATGCCCTTTGTAATTAGGATTGGGATGCCTCGGCTGCATTTGGCGAGGAGCTGTTAAAGTAGAATTTAACGTTAAAATCAATTTAAAGAAATCGTACAACTACTATGTTACCTGGAAGCATCATATTTACGGTTGGATATACTCCAGTTAAGGGTGTTAAAGATGGCCTTATTTCGCTTGGCGGAGATCTTCTGTTGTTTGGCAGTGCCACTGTTGGCTGTAAATTAATTACGAACATTTAAAAAATTGTACATTGAAATCATATTGTGTTGTCTTTTCAAAAATTTCGAATTTTATAAAAATTCCCCTTTCACGAAAGATATGTAAATCGATATTTCATTTGAAAAATAAGTAATGATATTTGATAGAGTATGGTTATATTACACGTTTAAAAGTATTCATCATTCATTATTTATCATATTTGAATAAATTTAACTGACGACATGTAAAAATCAAAAAATATATAAATAGTGAAAAATTACACTCCCAAAAACTAAATCGATTCCCCTTTAAATGAGGTAGTAAAGAACTACTGCTTATTATTCCTAACATAAATTCAAATAGGGTAGAAAGAGATAAGAAATAGTAAGCAAAAAATCTACACCTTACAGTGCAAGTAATAAATATTAACTGGTTTTAAGAAATCGGAGTAAATGTATGAGGAAGACAACGGGAAGCCACGTTATAAATAACTTATTCCCTAATATAATGTGATATTTTATAAAAAGCTTCCTATACAAAGGAAAACTAAACATTGAAGTTGATAAGCTCACACTAAAATTAGACGTTATTGATGTTAGTGGCGCCTAATGGGTTGGAATTAGGGGAATAAAGTCGAAGAATAATTATTTCTATTTCTCTGGATCACAATACACTCAGACCATTTACATCAAATGTAGTAAATAAATCTGACGGAAGTATCATGATATAACCAAAAATTGCTAGAAACATCATGAACATCATTCAGGTGTACACTCCTACCTCCGGTAGTGATGACGAAATATGGAAGAATTCTATAACGAGATCTACTGTAGGGGAATAAAACTTTGGAAATGTGGTCGTATAGGAGGATGTTGAAAATTTAATGGACAGAGAAATTTTCAAATATGCAAGTTAATATTATAACTATTAATACTAATAAAAAATGACTAGTTTCGCAAATATCTGTTTTTTAACTAACTTAAACCAACTACTTACAGATACTTTAATTATATCTATCACTTATTTGAGTAAATGAAGAGCATTTGTACAAATCTGAGAGATAAGTGCAACACATAAAATACCGTTCAAAACTCTGTTTTTGTTCAAAACGCTTTTAGAGTTTTGAATCGCGTATTATTAATTTTCATGTTGCAGTGATTAAAAATATTCATGGATAAATATTTAATAACACACAAATGACAACTGCTACTCGTCAGTTAAATACGCTACTTGGCAGACGGACTGGCAAGTAAGTTACGGGCTACTTTATTCATCGGCTAGTGTTACTCGATGACTGCGAAATTCGTAGGCGTAGTTACTGGTGACTTTAACTGGCGGTTAGCCTACTTGCTACTTTACTTGTAGTTCGTGAAAGAGGCCCTTAACGAATAAGTTGTTACTCGAAACTATAATTTCGTTTGTGAAATTGATAGAAGATACTCGTGGCTTTTTCTTGCCAATTAGCGTTAATTGTAGTTCGTGAAAGAGGCCCTTAGTGTCCTAAAAAGTATACACATATGCATGTAAACTTTGATCGCAGTGGTGAAAATACAAGCAGACAAAATTAAGAAAAAAATAACCTAGATCATGTCCGATACTTCCATTCCTTTCGAAATCGATTATATCTAAACAAATGTTTTACAATTATCAAGTCAGAAGAAGTCTGCTTTTAGACAGTCTTTCCTGTAGTATGAATTAAAGTTATGTAGTTAATGTACATATGATGCAATATGACGTACAAGAAAATTATTTCTATGGTTAGGATTGAAGTGGTAACTAAACGTGGTTTGAATAGTTTCTGAGACTGGTTGACCCATGAGCCAATATTCAGTGGGTGATTTAGGGAAATCGAGGAATCGAAGAGAAACAGAGAAATGTTCATATGTACAAAGAAAATGTAATTTTATAAGATTTTAAGCATGAGTTTCATACAAACAGGACAAAAAAAATGTAGATTTGAAAGTAATAGCTTAGTTTTCCTCTGAAGAAACAGCAACTCTCAGCCTTGTATCCTGCGAACTGATGACTTTTACCGCTCACTCCGATATTATTTTTAGTCCTCTATTAATAATTTGTTTTAAAATAGGCTAAAACATTTGTTTAAATTTCTTCTATATCGGAACTCGTTCATCTAACTTTTATTTTCTCTATCATAAGGATAGCAGTGCTCCCATCAACTGATTTTAATAAAACAACTAAATGTTCCAAATCACTTCAATCTATAACTTGCGGAACATTTTGGCGATTTTGAAAAAAGAAAACGAAAATGCTTATGATATTGAGTCATGCCCATGGCACTGTAAATCATAGAATTTATGTAACTTATCCAGGTTCCACAGTGGAGGCCTCAAGTTTCTAATTTTGAGCACCACTGACTGATGTGATGCAGTTTTAGTAGCCAATATCTGTACTAATATTATAAAGAAAAAAGATTTGTATTTTTGAATGTTTGGAGCTAATAAACAAAAAAACTAGTAGACCGATTTCAAAAATTCTTTCACCATTAGAATGCTACATTACTACTGAGTAACATAGGCTATATTTATTACAAGAAAAATTAGGGATCCATACTAAAACTAACGTGAAACGCACAATTTTCTTTATCCCACAAAAACTGATCCAAGCAGTCATATCGTTTCGTTTATTACAGTGTTTCTTTCTACCTGTAGAGAATTTTTATAGTATTCTCACACTTTTTTTGGTAAGTATTTATCAAAAGTTCTTTTCAGAACTATCTACTTAAACCATTCTTGACCTATGTTACTTATGTACAGGCGCTAAAATTAAGGCAATTTTAAGAGGGGCTTCACACGGGTGGACATTTGTTTTTTTAAACATCTGTATAGGCGGCAAAATTACGACAATTATAAGAGGGGCCTCACACGGGTGGATATTTATGTTTATAACATCAGTACATGCTCCAAAATTAAGGCGATTTTAAGAGGGGCTTCGCAAGGGTGGACATTTAAAAAATAAATATCCACTCGTGTGAAGCCGGGACGAACCGCTAATATTTTATATATTATTATTAAGACAGGTTTTGATGGGATAGGGGATCTAATTAATTAATGCATGTAAATAAACATACAAATAACAAATGCGAAGAAACAACATACTATTACATTTAGTAGAGTGTTTTAAAGAAAGGAAAAATTAATTAAATAAGCCTTCAAGTTGTTAGATTTTATAAGAGTAATGTGAATGCCAACTTACATGTGCAAAATACGCTTGTCCATATTTTATGTACATTCCTGCTGCCGGCGCAGGATGATTGTAAGTACCAATGAGGGGCTGGTGACACGCGGCAGCCGCGTCGCTGGCGGCAGCGGCGGCGGCGGCTGCTGCTACCACGGCCGCTGCAGTCGGCGGATGCATGGGTGGAATGTGCGTTCCTCTCGTCATGTACATTGACTGCGAGTGCTCGGCGGAATATCCGCCACTCAGGTGATTCGAGACAATACTGTTGGGGGAGTTGTTGCTGCTCTCTATCGAGTTTGTGCTTGGGGAGTTCCGCTGACTAGCACTTCGTCTTAGATCGAGGTTTCCTGGCTTCGACCGGATGCCAGTGCGAGGTTTCTCGGAATTTTGCGACATACTGCTGCAGTTTATGCTCGTGTTGCCCACCAATGCGCCGCCAGTTTGACTTTTGTCGTTCGTCATCCGCTTCTGCTGCTGATGCTGTTGCTGCTGCTGCTGCTGTTGCTGCTGCTGCATATGCATTGGCCTGCTTGTGCTGTTTGGATTTGTTGACATGGGAGGAAGGTCGCCAATATTCGACTTTCGCAGATTCTGCGGATTGTAGCTAGTTTGTCTTCCATTTGGAATATAGCCGCCAATATTGTTTTTCTTGGCACCCCCATTGTTTAAATTTTTCTTATCGTAATTCAAAACTGCATGATTGCCCATGTGCGAGTGATCAGAGAAATTTTGATTATGCATAGGCGTGTTATATCCATTTGGCATAATGGGAGGTGTTGCGAACAGTGGAGGATTTCTATGTTGGTGAGGTAATGGTAATGGATTTGAAAGAGGAGTGCTTGGAGCAGAGCGTGGGGTTCCGCTATTATTGGCATGACTGCCATTAGTGTTAGCAACTGCATACCCCGAGACAGATGGATCTATAGGTAGAGGCGGACCCGTGGGTCCCGAAGGGTGACTTATAAGAGGACTAATCACAGCATTGGATTGATGGGGAGGAATAGTTGTTATAACACCTGCAGACGCTGAAGGTGTACTGGGTGGCCCGTATGGAAGCATGTTGGGGAACACTGTCGCTTGCGGGATGGCATACATCGTTGGTCCATTTGGATCTGAGGTCAATGTGAACGGAACACTCTGCGCGAACTGATATGTATTTGCAGGTGTTGAAGACTGACTATTGTGGTTGTTGGACATATTTTGTTGTGGAGGCGAATTACGCTTGCCATTATTGCCTGCGTTGTTCCCCGGGTTGGATTGTGTACCAGTAGGTAATTGTGGAGGAAGAATAGACGATGGAACTGCATTTCCCAGCGCTGGTGGGGGCATATAGTACGTCATAGCCTGACCCCAGTAACCTGTTAATAGTTTTATCATTTTATACACGTACTTTTCAAGTATAACTCTGAAGCTGTCTGAGTCTAATACCAAATCTATTTAATTTAATCAGGCATGGATATATTGTTGAAATAAATGGGATAGAAAGATGAACAAAATCGTATTTGATTTGTAAAAATTTATATAAAAAATAAATAATTAAATCCGTCGCAGGAACTCAACACGTATTTTTATGTAAAAACACGAATGCTGTGTTAACTTTTATTATTATATTAGGGGTACCGGTTAATTCGTGCGGTTTTGTAACAGATGGCGCGTAACTTGTTTTATATTCCAGTGATTCACCTTTCCAAATATGTGTTGGAAAGCTACTGTCATATAGTTTCAGAATCAGTATGTGTTATTTAGCTGAAGCGTAAACAACAATACTTTTTTTTAATCTGAAAATGTCGAATTTTGTGCCGAATAAAGTGTTTTTGCGGGGAGTACTTCTTCATTACTTCAATATGAAGAAAAAGGCTGCCGAAAGTCATCGTATTTTTGTGGAAGTATATGGTGTGCATGCTCTAACTGAGCGTACGTGCCAGAAGTGGTTTGCACGGTTTAAAAGTTGCAATTTTGACTTGGAGGTCGATTAACGGCCTGGACAGCCAAAAAAGTTTGAAGACCACGAATTGGAGACACTGCTCGACCAAGATCCATCCCAAACGCAAGAAGAACTTGCAAAATCACTTGGCGTCGCTCAACAAACCATTTCCGATCGTCTAAAAGCAATGGGAACGGCCGGAATATGAACAAAGGCACAGCAAGGTAATTTTGCAACAGGACAATGCTCGGCCACATGTTGCACAGGTCGTCAAAACCTACCTTGAAACGCTCAAATGGGATGTCCTACCCCACCCGCCGTATAGTCTAGACCTTGCGCCATCCGATTACTATCTCTTCCGATCAATGCAACATGGCCTGGCTCACCAGCACTTCTCCAATTATGAAGAAGTCAAAAATTGGATCGATTCGTGGATAGCGGAGAAGCCGGCCGAATTTTTCAGAAAGGGTATTCCTGAATTACCAGAAAAATGGGAAAAGGTTATAGCTAGCGATGGACAATACTTCGAATAGTAAATTTGTAACCAATTTTTCACAATGAAGCTTCAATTTTCGAAAAAAAACCGCACGAATTAACCGGTACCCCTAATATATTGGAGGGCTTCTTAAAAATAGGATGACAATTTCATATAATATTTGTCCGCTCGTAGAGACGATTCTTCAAGAAGATGAACATATTTCATTTTATTAACGTTCAGAAATCTCCTTTGCGTGTCAATATTATCTGAATTATTTAAATTAAAAATTTGATACTATGTTTCGTATTCTTTTCAATAAAATGGGATTCCTATTTTTACAGTTACCCTAACGTAAACACTTTTTGGCTTGTGAATTGATTTCAAAATTTCCTTTAGTTATTATTTCTAAATGCTCTTATACTTTTCAGGACTCTCTTGACAGATCGAACAGTTGTGTGTAAAAATATTAAATCATTCTTCTCTAAGCTAAGTGAGGATGAGCATTGTCCTGCTGGAAAATCGTTCCTTTCAATGGCAATTTACTTTCCAGAAATGTAAGTAGTTTTCGATTTAAAATATCCTTACCAGAGTCCTGTTTTACAGACGCGTTAATTAACTCTAGATCCCTATAACTGTTCTAGGATATTCTGCCCCATACGGTTACTTTTCCACCACCATATTGCTGTTGAAAATTGATGCAGAAGCGGTCGAAATGTTCTGTTGCAAGGCGGCGAACTTTTACTTGATGATTGAACATAATTGGTTCAACAAAATTGATATTACAGTTTTATAATGACTTGCCTGTAGCCCAGACCTTAATATTATTGATATGTTTGGATTGTTTTAGCAAAACAAAATTTCAAAAAGAAAGGCAAAAACAGTGGAAGAAAATTATGTCTTGGCGGAGGAATGACAAAACTTACCAAGGGAAATCCTCGAGAACCCAATTGAATCCTTACTTCGAAGAATCAATGATTTTATCCAAGCAAAAGGTAATTATTTCAAAGTTTAAATGTTTTACTTGTTTTCCAGAAAGCAAATTTTAAGAATTCGAGTCCAATTTATTTTTGAAAAAGTCTGAACAAAACTGAATATACCAACAATTTCATGATGGTCTGAATTTTGTACACACAACTGTATTACCCAAATTCTCTAAGATTTTGCAGATCAATTAAGTTTGGTATTTTTGTTCGGATTTAACTTTAAAAAGGTAAATGTCAAACAATGTAAATTTATTAATTCGGCGCATGAGGATTAGGTTAGCCAAAAAGTTTGTTTTTAGCATATGAAATAAAACATCCCGACCAGAGCGGCTCCTATCTTTGAGCTTAAATTTCCTTCACGAAACCTCTTGACCCATTTTTGGCACACATGTTGAATTACAGCAGTTCCCTATCGAAAAGCGAGGATTTGTAGTACACTAAGTAATATGTAAAATATCACTAAAAAACGAACGAACTTTTTGGCTGACCTAATACATAACTATTATTTTGTATGTTTGTAAGTTTTTTGTGTGCACATAATTAAGGGGTTCCTCCTTAATACAATACAATTACTATTTTGTTGTTTTGTAAACCTTAAAAAATGATTTTTTTAGTTTTATAGGTGCACTGTACTTAGAAAAAATCTTTTGAGTATAAAAATCTAAGAAAAATTCTTCCTGTATTTATTGAAATTAAATGATTAATTTGGGACTTATTAGATGTTCATTTCTTTAATTTTTCTAAATGTATCTAATAAAATATAACTCTTACCATTGTAGGGATATGGGTAACCAACTGGATATGTCATTTGGTATTGTTGCATTTGACCAGTTGCCGATGCACTTGGTGCGAACTGTTCTGGCGAATATACAACTTGGCCTTGGTATAACGGTGCTCCACCGAAAGGAGTAGTTGGATAAGCAACGGGAACTACAGCAGTAGTTCCTCCCGCTGGCTGATATATTGCTTGAGTTGCAGCAGGAACTAATCCATTAGGATCTCTTTGTCCTGGCTGCTCATAAATTGGCATGAAATATCCCTGAATTTCGCCATCCTATTAATATACAATAAATAAATATGTAGATAAAATGATTATAAAATTACGATTTTTTGGAATTCTTACCATTGGGGGAGGATAAGCGTAAACCATTTGTTGAGGGACTGCATATACGCTTCCATCAGGCTGATAAAGAAAAACGGTATAAAGATTTTATTCTCTTTAAGGTTATCAACTCACAGCTTGCTGATATGCCGTAGGAGGGTAGGGACCATTTCCTGGAGCAGGAAACACAGTGTTACTCTCAGTGGGAGTATAATTTGGAGCATAATTCATTAAAGGAATATTAGAACTTGTAGGCGGCTTTGCTTCATCTTTCTTGGTTTCTGTTTGGATATTTGTAGGAGATGCGCTTTTAGAATTTGGTAACTGATTCAAATTGGCTTGCGTTTCACATGAATCCGTTGTATTACTCTCAATTGCAGGCACCTGAAGAAATAATTTTATTGAACTTCATCTTAGAATTTAACTAATTAACCACAGTTATACTTGATTGTGTTCTGCTGGGGATTCACTGGGCACAGGGGAGGGAATATTTGGACTAGTTGCCTGGTTCTTTAAAATTGGCATTTGTTCCGCAGCATCTTCACTGTCTTCTGAGTTAGTTAGATCCTTCTTTGAGTCATCCAGAGAATTATTAACGAATTCTAAAAAAATCCAAGAATAATCATTTGTGCTTTATTATAGTGATTGATAGCTTTACCTTCCTGAATGTCACTCATTTCCCTGTTAACGTGGTTTTCTTTGGTTACTTTAGTCTGGTTGTCCTCACTTTCTCGCTGGTTTGAATTCAATACTGTTTGTGAAGACGATTCTGCTAGAATTTCCACGGATCCATCAGAGGTGCTCGAATTAATATTTTGTCCACTGCACTTATCGTTACACAGTTGCTCTGAATTAGATCTCTTTTCTGTTCGATTATTACGAATCATTGTTGTTCCTATGTTTTTATTATATATTCCAGGAGCAACTACTTGGTTAGGCGGTAGGTTGGACGGGTCAAAATGGTAAATTGAACTGCAAGAAAATTATATTTACTATAAATATGTAAATAATTTCATCATAAAATCTAAGAATTAATATTAATATCACGCATGAAGTTAATAATTAGAAAACGAAAAATATATATTGCCAGATAATGCAGGAATTGCATATTTCTTTGAGTTATGATGCGGACATGCTCTGCATTTGGTTTTGTGAGAAAGCAGGCACAGTTTCATAATTTTTAGCAAACAATTATATTGGGGAATAGTCACGTAAAGCGTTTCCCCGTAGTCGAAACAACCTTAAATAGCTGAATTTTGTATAAGTGATTCCTATAGGAATTTTGTATGCAATTCAGCTATTTAAGGTCGTTTTGACTTAGGTCGAATAATTTACATGACTATCCCTCTGAATTCTGGCAATGGGTCAAATTTCCATTTTATTACCTAAATTATTGAAATAAAAGAAAAGCATATATAAAAGATGCCAAAGTGTTATTAATAATGGTACCTATCTCCAGTTCCTTTTGGCCATAAAGTTAAAAACACAAAAAAGCTACATTTTTGCGGTGGACAAAGAACAAAATTATGAAATCAACCTAAAGGAAAAGTAAAATGTACCAGTGAGTAAAATTATCTGTTGTTGGTTTGCCATGGTGACTTTCGCAATAAAATTATGAATGTGTAAAAAATTAAAAGTAAACTTGATTTTTTGCAAAAGTCAGATCGTTTGCACGTAGTGAGCAATTAAAAACAAAAAAGTGTGCGGTGCCATATTGTAACGTATCACTAAATAAAATTCCACGCACTCTTTTGAAATGTCTTTTAGGACTAGTAATTGCAATTAGGTTGGATTGAATAACATCTGAGAGGTAAAACAAGGAGGATTCGATATTTTTATTTGTGAAACATATTATATTAAGATTTACAATTTGCCAGTAGACGTAGGATCAGTTTTGTATTTCTCTAGGGTGCTTGAATCATATCAGCTAAACAAAAATTGCAGGATATCGAAAATACGATGTCCTACCGTTTCGGAGATATCTGAGGCCTTATAATTAAATCCATTCCAATTGAATCCAAAGGAGTTTAGGAAAACCCTTTTTGGGTAAAAGTTTCCAAAATTTTCTTTTAATTATTTCAGTAACCTTTAACTTAAATTAATATTTTCGTTCAGTATTAAAATAATTTGATTAGCAAAATCAAGATTCAATCGAATAATTATGACGTTGACTTACTGAAATAAATTAGTTATCATTTTAGGAACATTATTTAAACATTTTTACCCAAAAAAGGCCTTTATAAACTCCTTTCGATTGATTTGATTTAAACAGACTCAATGATAGGACCCCTGATTTTTTTATTTTAGGCAAGTAGATCAACCTCTTGTTATTTTCTTCCTCAAATTGTTTTTCTTTACAATTATGTTTGATGTAAACTCCGTTTGAGCAAAATGTACATATACTGCAATTTTCTTTGGTTACAAGTTTAGACTAACCCTGAGTCGTCAGATAGCTAGTATAGTCAACTAATGACTGAGGTTAAGTTTGTAATACATGGGTGACACTGCTGAATAAATAAACTAAACTTCAAATTATCAATGTGCACAATATTTATATCCACCTTTAAGCCATAAACGCAGAAATAACGCAGTCAAACGATAAAGAAAAAATTGTTTTACACTTACATATTTCATTTATACTAAATATGAAACTTTTTGCAGAACAGTTGCTATAACTTAAACCCGTCTTATGTTTATGCACCATTTTTATTTAAATCGACCTTAAGAAATTCGAGCAAACTTATTATTACAGTGCAGGTACAAGTCTATGATAAATCAGGGCGTAATTTGTGAATTTTTAATGCCGATGTAAGCAGTTTGAAAAATGGAATGATGAGAAAATAACTTTTAGTTTTGAATTACTGAACTAAATGGATTTATTCGACAACAGTCCTTTTTCTTGGCAGAAACTCCCAGTAGTAGGTCTGATATCTGACTTATTGAGAAATTTTTCCAAAAAAGGATAAACCAAAAGAAAGACATCCCAAGGAGTAAATTGTATTATATATGTAATTAAATATATGAAACTGGAGTACCAAAAAAGATTGAGATTCAAAATGCATGGTTTATTATCGTTATATATTATTTCTCAAGACTATTTTTTGTCGGTGCGCCATATATCCCTTAATACTCCATCAAAACCAATGATTGAGCCATCATTTTGAAGAATACTTTCATCGTCAATGACGAAAAATAAAAACACGTATTAAAAAATTTTTGTAAAAGCAGTCAAGGCGCTCCAAGTTGTTTTTAACGACTTTCTGAACGAATAGACCTAATTTGGAAATTTGGTGGAACTTAAAAGTTGTTGTGCGAAATATTCGCACGGGTAAGCTAGTTTATGCTTATTAGGCATTTTGGTTCGAATATCAAAGAGATTTGTTTTGTTGATGCATACTCTTTTTCGACGTTCACTTAAATCTGCCATAAGGTTAATGCACATTAAAATCAGCTTGGTGCATATGACCCTAAGTGTGTTAACAAGTGAATCATTTTCAAAAAAAAAACTATCGTATTGAAATACAATAGATAATACCAATTTTTTAAATTGAACGATTTTGTTGTACAATTGACAATATACTAAAAGTTGGAACTTCAATTTGATCCTTTCACCAAACTATAACAGTGGGCGCACTAAGAGAAGTTTTCTACTAAATGCCAGAACCTTAAATAGGTTACCCATAAATATTTTCCAACTTTTAGTACAATTGTACAATAAAAAAATGTAATAAATTGAGACGTGAAAAGGAAAAAGTTGTTATATCGCCGAAATTACGAAAAATCAAAAAAATAAAAATAAAATAAATATTAGTATTATTCACGTAATTTACTTATTTTTCCCTATATTTTCCACTTGAGCAACACAAACGAAAAGTTCTCCAATGGGCAATGTTACAATAATGAAAAATCGTTAGCCCCACAGTGCCTTTGCTGGGGGCTAACTGGAACTAATTACCCGGTTCTATAGCCCAGACACCGATAAATATTTATTTGTTCTAACTAAAAGTTCGATAGATATTTGGTCAATGTCTGATTTTCGTCATATACACGGTATTTATTTATGTTTTATACATGGAGTATTTTGTTTATAGAAAGTAAGAATGTTAATACAAAGCCCACAAATGTACATGCTTATACACGAAGGCCAAATCCGATTTCACAATTTACATCTGATCGAGTAGTCTCTTGGGATTGCTCAAAATTTTGTTCGATATGATATATGTAAATACTTTCTTCAAAATAAATTCTGATTTTTTTGGTTTGTTTATATGTATAAGAGCGTAAAGTCGAAAAATGTCGCCATATTTTATTACCTATCTAAAAAAAACAACTGGAATGTGAGATGCTTTCCCATTCACCAATTTCACCTGACCGTGCCCCAACCGATTACCACCTTTTCCTCGGCTTTGAATTTTATTAAGTTAAAACGAAAAAGCGCTTTTATATTATACTGTTTCCAAAATACCAGAAAAGTTTTATGTGGCGGTTTCAACTCTAATGTAGACATTTTTTATAAATCAAAAGCCCGCAAAAATTGCTTTCGATATCTACAAGAGAAACTTCTCTAAAATGCAGTTGAACACGATAACATACATCAATGTTTTTTAGTAGTATAGCTTGCACTTTTAATGCAAAGAGTCAATTGAAAATTATTATTCCAAACTATTTTAATACATTCCGAATTGCCTTTTAATCTAAACTTCACATTTAATCGAATTTCTTATTCCTATTGAATTAGTACAGCACAGTAAAAGCGACAGTGTATTCGAGCTGCTCTATTATGATAAAATATAGCAATTTCAATTTTGAAGAAGAATAGATTTTAGACTTAAACCACGGTTGTCTATCTGAATTTCTCCGTTCTGTCAAAGTTGAAAAAAAAATCTTGTGATGATATGAGCTCGGCGCAGAATTGAAAACGCTATAGTTGCAGTAAAGTGTTTTTTTTGAATTTATACGATAATTTTAATAAATAAAATTAAATATTTCCGTATATTATTTTATCTAATAGTTTATTCTTTGAGTTTTTTTAGTTTTTATGACCTCATTTTGTCTATAAAATCCATATATCATACAATATGATTTCCGCGCGAATGGGTTAAAATATAAACCTTTAGCTAAGTTACCATAACTAATTAATGTCTTAAACTATATCTATGCATGTCAACCAATATTCTCTGTTCGATAAATTAATCAAATGAAAAATATAAATTCCAAGTGCGTTCTTTAAAAACTGATGCATTCTACAAACATGATATATTAAAAAGAACTGTGAAAAAATAACCTTTTGATTTATTTTGCGTAACCTTACATTGCATTTGCATATCACTTTATTTATCACATTTCAAAAGGATGCT
Source organism: Tolmerus cingulatus (assembly GCA_959613345.1). NCBI lineage: Eukaryota > Metazoa > Arthropoda > Insecta > Diptera > Asilidae > Tolmerus > Tolmerus cingulatus. The sequence goes on from OY390707.1 coordinate 38,703,491, forward strand.
ACAAAAATTGTGTAGAAAAATGCAGCAATTTTAGTGTTCTGCGTGTTAAAAAGTAGAAGTGTGAATAATTAAACAAGAAACACCTGACGAGGAAAAAACTTGATTATATGTATAAGCAAACCAAAACAGGAGATTAACCACTTGTTATTCATATTCTATACTTAATTGAGAATATAAAGAAAAAATTATCAAAACAATGTTTGCCTCTAAAAATGCGTTTGAAACCTTTTAATTTTTCAATCGAAATAATTACCCGTCTTGATTGACGATTGGTTGTAACGTTTGTGGATTTATAAGGACACTGCCTCTTGGCACACTGGCCATATCAGTAACGGCCCATACAACGCCGCAAGAGGCAGCTGGTGGTGATTGGGCAACAGACGGTTCTGGTGTATGATCATCACTCCCATAACCAGTTGGCGAGGGAGTTACCGAATCAGATCGCAGGGATTGTGTTTGTGTTTTATATCTGGTTGAAAAAGAACACAAAAATAATCGCTACCGTATTTGTTTCTTTATATATTTTCAAATTGAACTACTTTCTTGATAAAAAATAATTTTCTCAATTCATATAACAATTTTTGTTTTGTTTTTTGAATTGTGCTGAGATAATAGGTTAAATGCTCAGGGCCACTTACCCACTGCTCGAAGGTGACAAACGCCATGGTGTGTTGCTGCTTCCAATCGAGTCTTGCTTAGTAAATAGTCGGCCACCGGCGCTTTTTGTAGAATTCACAGAATCACCTCTTGTTAAGGGACCACCACACGGTGGTGGGCCTCCATAACCTCCGAAACTGTGACTTTTGGAAACACTAGGGCGTCCATCAGATCGAGAATCTGTAGACTTTAAGAAAAACATTAAATTTCATTTGGTTTACTACGGAGAGTTTTACCATTGATTGAACTTTTAACAGTTTACTGTTTTGCCGCATTCTATTTGTCTGTTCAGAGCTTTCAGTACTTGACCAATGCCAGTAGGCTTCCTCCCCTGCGATTTCTCCGGGGTCTCTTCCTTTAAAGATCCGCCTTCGCACTTTTTCGTATTCTTCTTCTCTCTCTTCGAAACTTTTAGCCTTACGATCAAGCACGCCACGATCAACCATTAAAAATCCTTGTCTTGGGTCCTCAAAGCTGTGCGAGTCCCGTTTAAGTATCGATTTTCTAGGTTCGTCAGACATACGCTCACGTAAAAGTGAGGCAAACCGTATCTAGGGGCGAGTTTATTAGCAGGCACTAAAAATGGAGAGGGCTATGGACTTACATCAGGTATGCGTGTAGACTTAGTTTTTGCAACAATAACGCATTGTTGAGTGGCATTATCAACGTTATGATCCATTCCAAAGAATGCAGCAACCCTATGAATTAACATTCGGTTGTATGACGACATCGACGGAAATGTTATTTCATGTTGGCTGTAGAAAAATTATATTAACATTTCACTTTGTAACCTTAACAAAAAAAAAAAAAAAAAAATACATACGCTTTGTCATTTGCAAGGTCCACTAGTTCCTTTTCGATGTTTAGTAAGGTAGTCCTATCTTTGAGATTTTTGTTTAGAGTTTCCTTAAAGAACGATAATAAATCAACACCGCTTTGGTCTGTGAATTGCTCCGTTGAACTGTCTGCATTATCACCTACTATATTACAATGGTTTACAACTGTCGACTGATTACCTCTAGATATAAACCCTGAAGTACTATTTCCTCCGTCCATGCTTGATGATGAGCCCATGTTTTTAAGGCGTGGCTTGGATCCTTTAGACGTAACACTGCATCGGTGTTTCTTAGCTAAGCGTTCCCCTTTTAACAAATTATCCTGCGGACTTTCGTTCATGGTACTTCTATAATCATCTTGCGAGTACCCCGAGGCATTTATGCTATTTTGAGCATCATTTCGCAGGCATCTATTTTCCTTGTCAAAATTTAGATTCTGCGGACAAGGAACTGTCTGGCCTCCACAAGAGTTAGTCGCTGAATTTTCCATAATGTCATCATTTTCGTCCTCGGGATCAGGATGGTGATGCATTCGATCTTGTGATTGCGATGTCATTTGCATACCTCCCGTCTGAGGAGAGCCATTGTTAATTTGACCGTTGACGTTGATGAGATCACAATTATTTTTGCCGTTAAAATTGTTAACTGGCTGTGAGTTCAGATCCGGTGGTGAGTTATTAATTATTTTGTTGCTATCGTAAATATTAGACATTTTTTCTCCCGAATCCCTGCTCGGTATCGAGTTTCTGGAGCATTTCGATGATTTGGGTGGCGTTAGTTTTGGAAAATCAACGTCTAACTGACTCTGATTGCAGGCAACACCACATGTCGTGTTGTCACTCGGCGAATACATTGCATTCGATGAATTTTGTTGCGGATGCTGATTGCAATTATTTGATATAACACACTGCGAATCTAAGGATGGGGATGTCGATAACGGGGATGATTGTACACGCAATTTGGAATCATTTATTGTTTCAGTTGATGAAAACGACACGGGAGAGGTATCCAAAATTTCGGATCGTGGCGTCGGAGTACGAGGGGGTGATGTCGCTTCACGCATGGCATGGCTTCTAGTCAAATGTTTGCCTTTTAAGTTACCCTGTTACATTAAGAAATTTTGTTTTAATTTTTTGTAAAATTATAGAAAAAATATCAATTTAATAATAAACAAGGGTTTTGCGAATTTCTTTCATCAATTTTAGCGACAGCCAATATAAATTCGTAACTTTCTAAATAACCTTTATATTACTTTCCAAGTTCAAGTAGCTAGCTTGACACACATGTACACAAAAAGGTTTAACTTTCTTCAACGAATATGGGTTGTTTGAAAAAAACATTTATGGAAGATATTACAGGTAACTTTTCACATGTTCAATTTTTATAATGACCTCTATTGACATCAGAGCAATAGAAAAAGCGAGATTTTCGTGATTTAGATGAACTCTTCGAGAATATTTAGTTTATAAAATTGTCTATGTTTTTGTCTCATTATGCAAACATTTATGTATACAATTTATTGACTCTTTTCCGGGTTCCAGTCTGGATTACTGTGCAGATTAATTATCGGATTAGTGTTTTTCGATTTTATAAGCTGGGATTCTTCTTTATAAACGTGTGAACAAAAATCCGTTAAAATATTTATTTTTTTATTGAATACTACAATCAAAAACTAAATATGGTTTAAATTTTGAAAACAAATTACCTCTTATTGCTAATTTAAGATTTGATCACAATTAAACTTATAAACATTCAATTTAGTATCATCAGTATTCCAAACTGAAATGCTACAGCAAAGTCTCTGTTAAAATCCGAGGTCATAATAGTTATGGAACATTTTCAATGTCTTTCATTATATGATTCATTTCTTGGCTTTTTAATATAGTAATTCTCGAATTATAAAAGTTCGTTATGGAAAAAATTTCAAATTTCTAAAAATAAATGTTCCATAAAAGTCAAGGATTTAATTTTTATATAATATGAATTAACATCGTTTATATTTGAAATATTTAAAAAACATATTAACATTACATCACATAGGCCTGATATTCTGATTGGAATTTTAAACTTTAAGTTATTAACTAATTCAATTTTAATTCAAAACAAAATTACTTTTCACTCGGTGTTCTCCGCAAACAGCAGAATTGTGAAATTTTATTCATATGTGAGACAGGCCAGGTATGCACATAAACTTTTAAATAACAATGAATCGCTAACCCAGATCATTCTTTTCACATAACCCAGAACCAAAGCCCGGACTCGCTAAAAGGAACCCACCTAATGAGAAAGATTTGAAAGTTACATAACATGTTCTAGCAAAATAAATGCTTTTAATTTCATAAACATAAAGATTCCACGTTCAGAGATTTAAACGTTTTAAATAAAAACGTCAATTCTTATTGAGATTTTTAGTTAGAATATTCTTAAATTAATCGTTTCAGTATTTGATTTAGAACCAGTTTTAAAACGCAGCTATGTATTATCAAAAATATTACGGGAGAGAAAAAAAATATATATATACATATATCTTTATGTATATGAAACGTATTCAAATGATTAATGATTTGATTTATGTTTCAGTAAAATAATGTAGTAGATTGATATGACAACAATATAGGAGTTTCGTATGATCTTATTGTCCATTTGAATGTTATAAAAGTTCACTTGAAAATTATAAGCTAGTTTTTAAAAGTAACGTGAAATAATATAAATTTATACTTTGACAATTTATTGAATGAATGAGCTCATTCCAGTCTAAAATTATATAATTACACTCGATTTTGTAAGATTGTGGATATATTTATTGAAAAACCCTTTAGAATGGGAGAAATTCAAACAAATAAACATACAAATATAATTTAAAACAATTTTGCTAAAGCTACATTAGGGTAGTATGATAAATAAGTTTGACTAATAATACTTGAAAATCATTGCAAAGTGTAGTTCTTTCGTATTTAGTATGGTTATTTATTTTTTTTGTTGTTGTATTGATTTATGCGAGGAAATTCGATGGGTTATATACATATATATGATAATAATACATTAATATGGGACTCTATAATGAAGAAAATTATACTAAATTATACTAAACTATACTTTTATAATAGATTCCGATTAATTTTCATGCTATGGTTATCGGACAATTAGTTGTCTTCGATATAACTTTTGGAATGCAGATTAAATGTGTTGGACATCTACAGTTCCAATAAAAGAGATGCACAAAGATATCTTTCAGTATTTGATCTGTAACCAATTTTTTTTTCTCCATACTATTAGACATGTGCATAAAAATGTTATTTATTTGGTGGTCCAATTAAATCACAAATATTTGAACCCAATTTTGAAATGACAAAATCTGACCTTTACTATTTTGCGAATGTCGTGTTTATAGCTTGCTACTCGCCCACTTAGGGCTTTTCCCATTGTTGTAAGAAAAAATCAATGCAAACCCATCGAAAGAATGACGGTTAGCAAGGCTTATTTTATGTATCTGAACACGCAAAATGTATTCAGCAGCTCGCCGACGAAAACTCACAAGTAAAAGCTTGTAAGTAAAATTCATAACTAACACGACTTTAGCGATGTAGTTCCAAAAATATTTTTGATGTAATAATGTTAGAAATCGATATGACCTTGATGTATACATTCAATTTTTTTTTTTCATAAAAACGGAAAAATGTAATGAGAACATAATAACTTACTCTTACTCGGTTTCCCACACTATTTTGTCGACCCAATGTTTCATCAAGGAAATCTTTTTGTATTTGTGGCGTCGAAGTAACTACAGTTGATGCTGTTGGGGCCACAGCTAACTGACCTGGAGCAGAACTCATGGTACCAAGACCTTATTTTATCTGAAACAAAACAAATTCATACGATTTTTAAATTGCCTACTTTATTTCATTGTAGTGTGAGTACAAATATTGATTTTATGCAATGATTAATTAGTTTAATCTAATGAGTAAGTGGGTCTAGGGAAAATTTGAAGTTTCTTTAGGTTTTTCTGGTTATTTTTGGGTGAAATTTTTTGTGTAAATATTAAATAAAAAGTTTTTTGCTAGTGGGGATATTTGTTAAGAGTAACCAGCAAATAACGAAAAAAGTTTTAAAATTTTATGCAAGTTAACAAATGTGGTACATCTTAGGCAATTAAAATTCGCAATAAAATTACAGATGTAATTATTAACATTAGAAGGTTTAGGAATAGCAGCCAGCTTTTCAAAAATCGTTGCTTTTTTTCCAACTTTTTAAAGTATACTTATCTCATAGATACATATCTTGTGAAATAGGGGATAAAGGTTTATATGAGAATATTATTTTTGTAGTTAAAGCAATCATTAAAATTATCACTTTAGGCTTTAGGTTGGAAAGTAAGTATAACGTGTTTCTGCGTTTTTGAAAAATCATTCCCTAGAATAGAGGATGAAAGTTTGGGAATTCGGTCATTTCTAAGGTCTAACCCATAAAAATCAGTGTTGATTTTCATATACTCCTGAAGCATAGGTATTTAATTTTAAAGCATTAGTCGCGAAATACTAAATTATACGTTTTTAACTTTTGAAATTACGGATGTTCGCCTTTTATTGTGTTTCAATTTCAAAATTCTCGCTGACGAAGTCGCGGACAGAAGGCTAATGTGCTATAATAGCCGTAGGAGTTTCTCACAATTTTTTATATAATATTTTCGTCAAATTTACATTTTCAAAGACGATGATTACCGATGAAACCAATCAGCAGTTCTAAATGAAGTTTCTTCGGGATATTCTAAGCATTAATTACTAGCAAAGAATATACCATGTAAACATAAAGAACTCTCAACAGGCATCTGAATAAAATTTCATCCATAATGGAATATTGTGAGAGGGGCACAGAAGCATCACCGGAATATTAGATCATATAGTTTTCGTTAACGAAAGCACTAAATGCAGTGGGAGAAAGGCTATGTCTAGAAACAATTTTTGCTTCTGCGTCTTGAAGGCAAAGGAGAACCATTGAGACAGTCCTGAGAGCACTGACATGCTGGACAGCTAACACGCGTCTGAAGGCCGTTCTCCAATGCAAGGTCCAATCAATCACGAACCAACCAACGAAAGTGCTGAATTGGCGGAATTCTCGTGTAAAACACATATCGTTGTAAGTAGTTGTGCTAAATGTGCTACAAAACATTGACGTTTTATTGAATCAACAAAATGCTATCACCTTTCGATATGTATTGTTATTCCAGAACGTTGAAGCATCTTCTATAGCTCATGATTATTTCTGGGCTTTGCATCCCAGACTGTTTTTTAAGGTCTGACAAAAGATTCTCAATCGGGTTGAGGTCAGGACACTACGAAGGCCACTCCGTGGTCTTAATACATATTATTCGCCCTGAAGCATTGTTGTGCTGTTCTGCTCGTATATTTTGGGTCATTCTCTTGTTGGACGCGCCATTTCAATGGCATTTCATATTCCGATTCACATATGCATGTTGATCCATATTTCAATATATGGGTCCAACATCATGGTAGAAAAAGCATCCCAAAACCATAATATTAGAGCCACCGGGAGTAATGGTTTTTGCTGTAAACGTAGGATTGTGTTGGATGTTGGGCGGACGTCTTACATACAGTAGAGATCCCCTTCCACCATATAATATATGTCTGTCCTTAAGACATTTCACCATTTCTGAATTGGCTCCAAAAAATATTTTTTGACAAATATAGTAAAATTCTGCTCATATAATTTTTTTCTGGAGTGGAGCCTTTTGTGGACTACGGTCGTTAAAATTATGGTCTCTTAACCTCCGTCGTACAGAACGGCTGGCAAATTAAAATCATCTATAATGTGTACCATTGGTACCGACGGATTAAAATCAGAATTATAAAAAGGATTAGAAAATCGAATCACAAGTTTTACAACTAACTATAGAAGCACCAATCTTACTTATGGGTGAGGAAATATCAAAATCCAAAACAAAAAAAAGAATAGAAAATTGAAATTGATAAGCACTGCTATTATTTTGCATGTATACATATATGTATAAATATTTTAAGTCCAATTTCAATTCTTACTTTGATTTTGAAATATAAAACTAATTCAAATGTTTATCATATGTATATATATTAAATATATCGTAAAATAATCTAAAGTAAAAATAAAAACTCTCAAATATTGTCCGCATGAAATAACCAGAACAAGAATGAAAAATTCTCCCGAGACCCTTTGGAACAAGCAAAGGATGCTCCTTCTTTCCCTTCGAAGCAGCGCTGTCCTGGCAACGCAGAAGCAAAAGCAGATCTTTTTAGTCAGTTGATTCTGCGGATAGGGTGTGTTCAAGTTGGAAACAGTCTTCCTCGAAAGCGTTTAATGCTTTTGCGAACGAAGGCGTCTTTGTACTTCGAAAATTAACCCATTCACTGCAGACAGCATATTCAGCTATTACCCACTATGAATATATCAGTATTGGAAGCGACAAGGTTAAAAGCACAATTTCAAGTTTTCCTTTTTTTCAATTTGAAGAGGAAAGCTTTCATAAAGCATTTACCTTACATCTTTTTTGTTGTTCCATTGACTTCGGTTAAACATTTTCGAATTCACATGTTCCTAAACTTATTTTTCCTACTGAATGTTCTCCGAAAAATGTCGAATAAGGAATACAGCGTTTGAAAATATACGTAAATTACTTTGCACTAACACTTTTTATCTATCAAACTTGAAGTGTTTTCTAAAGTATACTGAAAAACAATAATACCATATTTTTCTTGCTTTTAATGTAGCCATAGAATCAAACAGGGCAATAATTTTCCTATAAAATAACATGAAAAATATTAGAAATACAGAGTATAGAACAAAATATGCTAATCTCATTCTACCGATAAACATTTCTTTGGAGACTATTTCTTTCTAAAACACTCCATTTAATATATTTATATTTCATAAATGTATAAAGTGCACAAAGTTGTCACAATTTCAGAAAGGAAAATAGAATACCTAATGCTAGATTTTCGTGAATGGTGCACGATTACGCAACATTAGATTTTCTGAAACAAAAATAAATTAATTTTACTAGAGATTTATGGAGCTCATTCTAGATTTGCCGAACAATGCTGACCAAAATATATGAATTATTAGTATGTGTTTTGGCATACTTTCACATAGCTCTATCTAGGATCTCTGTCCCGGAAGTTTTGTACGTCGAATTTCTAACTGGAAATTAATTTTGAATCTTTGTTACTGTGTGAAAATTGTGTTAATAATCAGAGTAGAGAATATCTTACATCGAATAAAATTTCCCCTGTTTAAACCTATCTGATAATAACTTTGTCATTGCGATAAGGCTTAAATATGACGTACAGTATAATCAGAACAGTTTTGAAATTTACCTTAAAAAGAAAAGTTCGCTTTAGGACCATGGTTTTATCCCAGTTCTTACAAGAGAAAATATTAATGTATATATTCTATTTTTTGTGACTTGTTTTGGGTTCCATTAGAAGCGATATGTGATATAAAAGTTAAAGTTTGATGTTTTTAAGGTTTATGTTAAGAGCAATTTACAGTTTTGAAAAAACACTTCGAATTTTAAATAGACTATTTCAATTACAACACTAATCGCTTTGCAAAGAATATATTCATGGATAACACTAGTTTTATATACTTGTAATCCTAAAGTAAAATAGTAAGATCATTTTGGTTAGGACACAATAAGATTCCCAGAATTTTGAAATAAATACGAATATATTTATGGAATAATAATGAATAATAGTGAAGTTATGCGGTTGCCGCCATTTTGATCCCTTCTACTAGTGCTTGTGAGCGACCAAAATTAAGGCAACGTCGTAATGTAATTTCAGTTTACGTTTCTTGATGTAAAAGTTGAGCAATTACCTGAGCTTAGTAGTGACTATGGATACCGTCTTGCAGATTTAAAATACTTCGCCTTATATGACATGACTATTAAAATCACCACGAGCGTAAATTTATGTATATGTTTCTCAATTAAGTGTACGTATATTTAAATACCGGCAGTGCGTCATTTCACATAGTTTTTCTTATTTTATTAAATACTTCTTTCAACTCTTATATCCTTACTTTATTCACAATATTCTTGTATATAATTTGAATGAACTTATTTCAATAGATCACAAGTATAAATAAAAAACGTTTAGATAAACTTCATGTAGAAATTAATAATCACATAGCACATCACTATCACATTTTTTCCCAAGTCGTAAAACAATACTTTTTTAAAGCTATTTTTTTATTGTGAATTGTTTCTCTTTACACTTTTGCTATTGTCTAAGCATTTAAAATTCGATTCGTTATAGCACATGTCTTTTCCTTAAATACTATATCCGTACTGAAAAAGAATCACTAATTGAAAATACATATTAAATTCACTAATTTCATTCCAATAACACACATACATAGTAGGTCTGAAGTTTTGCTTGTTTCTCTTAAAGGGATAATATAATGTTGAATCGGTAATAAAATGATGATAAATTTGATAGCTTTTATTTGCGCAGATGTATGCAATGCTTTAAAGCTTATTACTCCGGAGAAGGTAGGTTTAATTATTTCAGAAATTGTCAATTAATGTAGTAAGACCTATAATTACAAAGGATTTAGAAGGACATTCCAAGTGGTTTCATTTCAAGGCGTGTCCGTTTAAAGAGTTTGTAATTCAATGATATTAGACACTAGGAAACCAATTTATCTACTACTACATCTCACTTAATCTGTGTTTTGAGATTAGTTATATTTTGATTTTGAGTTCCTACTTGTAATTGTACTGAATTCGGAATATAAAATGTGACGCCTCCCTGTCTGCTTGCTTGAAAATCTGACAAGAGAAAAACTTTGTATAAGATTTTATCGATTCATCCGCTTTGCAGATTGTTTTGAACTACGTATTGGAGTCTGAAAATAAAATTGTTACGAACAATTTAACTGCAATTAAAACGCCTATACTTTAATTACAAAAAAAAACCGTAACTCGATTGAAAGTTATGCGCGTAACAAAACAAGGCAAAATTTATCTAATCCCATTGTATACTTTATAAATGGGGTGGCGCAGCTAGTAAAAGCATAAAAAACAAACTGCTGGATTTGATCAGGGTGAGATACTCCAGCCCTTCCCAATGTATTTCTTCGCATTCAGAACTCTAATGCAAGATATACCGGTCGAACAGACAAATTCTCAAGGACAATTTGTGATAGGGGAAGATTGTTTACTTGCAGTTTCATCCCACTGTGTGCGATACGCACACAAGGAAGTTGGCAAGGGTAGAAAAGTTGCAAAGGATATAATTATTATAAGTAAGACCGATACTCGCAACCTCACAACCAAAACAATGTATAGTTTACAGTCGAATTCACTATAGGTCAAAAGGTTGCGGAAAGCCCCAGTAAGCTTCTGTAAACTGGAGCACAGGAAAAATTTTGATATCGATGAAATCGAATTCCGTCGAATTAGGTCTGCACAGAAATTCTACTTAAATTGGGACTTAAAAATTTATTAGTATATCCAAAGCTTTCCAATAATCACAATCAGCGCCCACCAAATTTTCCAGGGGTTTGGTAGTCATGCCTTACACGTGCGCAGAGATTAGCATTATCACATACTATCATAAAATGGTTGTCTTTGCGGTTGGATCACATGCCTACAAACGTAGCAAGGAAAGCTATAAAGGATTGTTGCACGAGCGCGACCTATGCGAACGTATTTGCCACTTATGTCTCATTTTTATGCTATACATAAGGCGTAGAAAATATGGGCCATGGGAGCTGCACAATCAATAACTATGCAATCAAGTGTAGAAATATGACAACATTGCACACAAAAAAAAATCAATTTATGTAAATTCAAATCAAACATTTATTCCTTGGAACTTCTTCGTGTGAAAATATTTCACTGGCACTGGGTTTCGATTCAATTTCAAGCTTTTCAGCCTGGTCTTGTCGTTATTGAGCGAACGCCACCCTCCGATTATTTCGCTATGATATGTTTTCTGTGCAATTTTAACACCTTAACAAAAAAAACAAAAAAAATACTGTGTGTTGCATTTAATAATAGATAACAAAGATGAACGCTAAGATTCCGTGTCATCCGAGAGAGCTTTCTTGAGCTTATTTGAACCGGGTCACACAATTAACAAAAAGTTCTGCGAGAACAGTTTCCGCCCGTCCACCATGGCTGAGTGTATGCAAACAACTGTCAGGAACGAATACGATCCAAGTGGACTAACGTCGTGATTCCGGGACATTTCTGGGTTTTCCTATTTTCACTGCATGTGTGCGCGTCCCCACGTTATGTCAGCTATAGCTGAACAACTGGCAGTAGCATGGGCGCCTTTTGGCGCTTTGCTGGGGGAGTATGTCTGGCTTGGGTCGGCTTGGGCCGCTTGCAGATTCAGACACTGCACTGCGTGCTGGACTGAGATCTTCGGCATCTTCCCAGAACCAGGAAGCAGAAAGAGAAAGCTCATCTGGTCCACCGTCCTAGTTTGTGGAACTGAAAGACTATCATACCATCAAATGCGAGCATAAGGAGCCACAACCATCGTATACCAAAAAATGGATTTAGGTCACGGGGAGAATTGTTTTTGTATACTACATATTATCGAGTACATAATATACAATCTCCCCTCGCCCTCATGCTTCGATAATGTTGCGAATTGCTAGATTCATAAAATTAACAATAACCATGAGACCACAGCTCCGACAGCTTTCATATTTCTCTTGTCCACGTTATCTTTTTCTCATTAATAATAATTAATACAAAAATTGCACACTTTGTAATTTTTTTCTAATGAAACTAAGAGGGATGAATTTTAGAAAGTAGTTCAATTTCATGTAAGACTTGACACCGACATTAAATCAGTCAAGGCAAGGTTTTATTGATTTTGAGCTTAAAAAGCTCCACTTGTACAAATTTCCGTGTTTATGGATTGTGCAATTTTCAACGTAAACGTCACCGTTACCGACCGACACCTCTGCTCCAAAAGAAACTTTAGAACTTCTGCTTGATGTCGACATAATCAGTGATTATGAAACTGATATCACCTAAAAGTTATGCTATCTAATGTATACCTGTTACCAAATACGAAGTAAGAACGACATAACTTTAACCATTCTAATGCAACTCCAAACTTTCGGGACAAGTGAGGGAATAATCATCGAATTGTTTATTCAAACGAAAAAGCATTCTGTCAGTTTACGATAACTATACTCGTATTTCTCCAATATTCAAAATCGTAGTTTATAAAGTTGCACGTTCTTTACAAGCTATGTAGAACGAAAATGAAAAACACACATAATGATATTTTCAATAATTAAAGCACAAGAGGTGGTAAAGTATGCACCGATTTATGGAAATTTAATTACCGTTTTACAGCAAACTCTAAAAATAGCATTCGAATTCATGCAGTGGTCGCTTTGTGCTTCTATCAAGGTAAAATTCAAATTTCGCTGCCCTTGAAACGAAAAGCAGTGATTAAATTTGAAGTTGAAGGATTTCCCAGTATTTGGTCGATTAACTAATCGAGAAAATAAATCATTCCTACTCGCGTTGGGAAGCAGTACGTTAAAACTGGGGAAGAGTATTACATGTCTAAACAACATTCGAAACATTTATTGTGTTTTCGTGTACGTACCCTAAACCTTATCATCCTTTTAAATGCACGAGTCTTTTAACCAAAAAATCAATAAACGCCGCGCTAACTTTCCCAAATGGGTCTCTTTTGTAGGATAATTGCATTTACTTTCAGTTGCAATTGTACATAAAATCAACAAAAGTGTGAACTGTGAAGTACAATGTTTAAAATATTATTGAATGGAAATTTAAGCACCAAATAGTTGTGCATAGTAAGATTATTCATTTATCTATTTTAGTTCCGATATAACAACAATAATTAGGAATTGGAAGTAAATTTTAAACTTCGTATCATTTAAAATGAGGTCAATGTAACAATATGTTTGTTCATTTGATTAAGCTGTGCAAGCGTAAAAGAGTTGAATCTTCTTCTTATTTTGTTTCATTACAGTTAATTATTTGAAATTGAGCCAATAATCTTAATATATAACAATTTCAAACCTACTGACTGTGAAATGCTATTTTCTTCAAAGCTCGTACATTTTGAAAAATGTTTGTACTCTAATAGTCTTGTAAAATAGAGAACACCAAAAACTGAATAGATATCCTAATTTGCTCTCGTACACCAAAGCCGAGGATAATACTTTGATGACGATTCAATTGCGTATTGTATACATAATTTTCACATTTAATCATTGAATTTTTTTTATTAGTACTTAAACAGACTTAAAAAAAATCAAAAAACATTTTTACTTGATGTTAATAAATATAATAGAACTATGAAAGTTTGGACACAAAAGTACATTTCCTTTTCCTCCAATTAATTATAGTCTCATGCATTGAATTAATAATTACAATTAACCCATAACGATATCCTTTTTCAATATCTCAGTTCCATAATTGATAAATCATTCAATTTAAAATGCTGAAATATGCCACTGCTTTTAGGTTTAGGAAAATCATTTTATTCATAAAACTATTGGCATTTTCATGCATACACAGATAAAATTATATAAACAAGAAAACATCTTCTTCTTTATACCACTATATTTAGAATTTTAGAAATCTTAAAATTTGTAAATAAATATTTTAGGAGCTATGCCAAGTCGTAAATGTGCCCGGGTTTTTCGTTTATTTTATTGTGTTTGTGTGGATATATCACTCTACGTAATATTCATTCAAATTTCAAGATCAATCACATTCTCTCGTACCACAAACGATAATATATTTTTGAACTTTTGATCATATGGATGGAAGCTATTATTATTTATGTTTTCGAGCCATTGAATTCTTGAGAGCATCGCGTCCGTAACATTTTGCAAGGTGTAACGAGCTTTGCTGATAGATAGGCAATTATCTCCTATTATATGAAATATAATTCGCCCAATGGGCTATACAGAAAAACTTAATTACTTATTTCAAAAATAAGTAATTTTTATATGCGTTGCCAATTCTCAACTTTACTCTTTATTCATTGAATAATAATACTTGCACAAGTGATTAATAAAATTTACTTTTTATAATCTGAAAAGGAATTTAATTTGTAAATATTAATTTAGTTTAAACTTATATTTCTACATAAATATATGTATCATTTTGAATACAATTATATGTAATAAATAAATGAATTACTGATCTGCTATTTTATATATTAGGCGGAATTCGAAGTGTTCTTTTATGTGTTTACAGAGACACAAATTTAAAAATAAATTTCTTGTTTCCAATAACTAGCCATGCGTCATAACTAGGATAGCGAGAAATGTTAAAACTAATAGGCATTAAAACTGTTTTAGTTTGAAATAATACCAACTTTTATGCTAACTAAGAATGAAATGCGGTAACACAAGGTTTCAGCATAATATTTTAACCTGGATTAAAGTTAGCTTCAATTTTGCTCTTGGTTGAAACTTTCAGTTAGCTTGGTGTCGTTGTCAACAGGTGATTGAGTTAATATGCACGTTTTTAAATTTTGTTTTGTATAGCTTTTATGTTTTTCCATTTTATATACGTTTTTGGCGTTTTTTACGTTTTTCCATTTTATACAGTCTGCGATGGTTTCGCCGTTGTTGCTGAATTACAACAAGTAAGCCGCTTTTTCGTTACTTGTCTTTCGCTCTTGCTTGAAAAACAAATTTCGCTTCAAACTTTGAAGCGGGGAACCGTTTTGTTTCACAGATTTTACGCGGTATGTCCTATCTTCTTCACTGTGATATAAGTATTGATACAAGTTAACTAAACCGACTTCTACCGGTGTTTGATAAATTTCAAAAATGTTGGTACCTCAGCCAGATTTTCAAAATTATTGCTACCTGCCTATTTAAGTATTGTTAATACAAATGCATATCAATAATCATCACCAGAAGAAAACTAGTTCAGTCAAAAAAATAATTATTTCATAATGCAATCCCTTTCAGATTTCTTCCTTTCTTCCTAGGTAAACGAAAAGCACTCTACAATTGTCTATCGACAGCTTGCCAGTGTCAAAATACACATTTTAGAATTCTAAAATTCAATTAAATCAATCTACATATTTAAACTTATTAATATTAAAGAGTATTTATAAGTGTTTATAAAGAAAAACAATCCGAATCGTCTTAGAAGAAATGCATAGATTCAAAGTAATAAGCTAATTTCACAATTATGAACGCCAACACAACATGCCTTAAATAATTTTATCTGAATGTGTTCAGTAAGAGCTAATATCATGTATTTTCCAAATTGTTAATGCATCTATTAAACTATACCTAAATTCTCTTTTTACACGATAAAAAGAGAATTAGGTGATCCCAAACAAATAACCTAACCTCGTACATGGCGGAAGCAAAATTTAGCGAGTCTCAGAGACTTGTCCTGAAACTAATTTAAACGCTTCGTACACGCGTCGAAAAATCTCGATCTTTTTGCTTTATGAGGTTCAAGAAAAATTTATAGAATATTGAAAATCGTGTTAAAATAAAACAATTCTTTTTAACTCGTGTTAGATCAAATTCGTGTAAAAAGACAATTAGGTGTACTAAGACTACAATTCATGAATACTACGTTCAAATAAAGTGGTCAAATATGAGTACCTCAAATGCCCAGCTATGTATTTTCAGTAAAAATTTGCTCAATTTGTCAAGGGATATCGTGTTTCAAATTCTAATGGCAAAAAAAATACAAAAAATGTCTTCTAGAAAAATTTCACTAAAACCTGCCACTATTGTAGGTACGTCAATGACTTCGAAAATGTAATCGTATCATCTTCGCGACAGGATGAAAATAAAAAGATAGTGGGATGAATACAGGCTTTGTGTAGAATAAACACTTTCGATATTCGTAATAAAATCGAAGTTACATCAGATCTTGAAATGGGCCTTAATATCTTGAACACACTATCAACACCAAAAAACCGTCATAATGATGGTATCAAAATGACGGTAAAGCAGCATCATTTTGCTCAAATTATGGTTCTGCGCCATTTGGACTCACTCGAATAGGTAGCGAACTTTTTGAAAATTTTTAGTAACCGTTTCCGTCAATTGAGTTTTTTATATTCAAATTTTTATCGTCAGAAAGGATATATGCGTACTTTTCGTTTGGTTGTGATTGAAATTTAAAACGGTTGTTCTTACATTTCGTAGACGTTTGTGTAAACTGATGTGCAAAACTGCTTAAAATTCTTTTTATGACAACACATCGAGAACTGTCATCCAAAATTATACTCAGCTTGTGTGTCATATCATCATTTCGATATTTGCTATTACGCCTTGGGCATACTATCCGTAATTTCGACGGCAACCACCATAATAGCAGCAAAGATTGAAATGCTGATATGAGACACTTGCTAATCGTAATTTTGGATGAAAGTTTTCAAAAAGTCTACGAAATGTAAGACCAACCGTATTAAATTAAACGGAAAAAACGCATAAAATCTTTCTGATAGCAAAAGTTTGAATTTAAAAAGTTCAACTGATGGAAACTCCTACTGAAAACTTTCAAAAAGCTCCTTACCTATTCGAGCCCAGTTAGTATAGAACCATAATTTGCCCAAAATTATGGTAGTTTGCCGTAATTTTGATACCATCATTATAACGGTTTTTTGTTGCAACAATGATGGCTGCTGTCATAATTACAGATAGTGTCTCCAAGGTGTAATAAATGTATGTGTAATTATATTTCATTTTAAAAAATGACGGCAGCCAGACAACGTCAAGTACAGCGCCCCACACACGACAGCGCTGCGCATTAAAGCTGGCACGGTGCGATGTGCGGTTCACCGTTGTACAACATTAACACTAAACCTACCAAACCCGGTACTTAATTTCTTCCTTGAGTGAATAATTTTTAAAGTTATAGGTTAACATTTATGCCAACATTTATTAAGATTCATAATTTCGACATAATTAAAAATCGGTTTCAGTTTGTCATTATTCCAATTTTCAGGGTAATATTAAAGGCGCGAAAGATGAGTGAAATTATATGTTTGAGTGCTGGTAGTTTAACTGTTAAAACAAACACATAAGTATTGCGCAAGTCTAGCACGTGAAAATTAAACCAAACATGCTTGTTTGAGGGCGTGTGAAGTATTCGTATCTGCATATACATATGTATGTTCCTAAAGATGTGTGCGCGCTTTTGGAGCCAAACACTTTCTATTTTGCGTTTTATGGAAGAACGTCATTTGAAAATTCGAAACTATAGCCTACTAAACGTAGTTAACGCAGCCTTAAATGTAAGATTTAATTTTCAATCGCATTTTTCTTGAAACCACTTTTTCCAACTGACCGGAATCCTAGTTCTAGCCATAAGTACTCGATTTTCAATTTAAAAACAAAAAATCAAACATACAACAAGAATAATCTTTATGTTGATTAGTTGATTTTAATTTTTATTATTCAGACCAATGTTTCTGAAGTAGTAGATCTAGCCTTTAAGACTTTTTATACACAATCTCTCTTGTGTATATCTGAATAACTTCGTCAATTTTTTATTATATGTAATAAAAACAATTAGACGAAATTTAAAAATTTTCCTATCGACGGGCTGTGGTATGTGATTTTTTCCCTCTAAAGTTACCTATACAAAATCGTTTCATTCGAACCTTAGAATAATTTACACATTATTTATTATTCTTGATGAAATTCTTTTGTGATTTAATATTTTAATAAAGGACTACCCAATTTTCATGTTCAGACAAATTTGAATTGCACACTTTTGGTTCGTATACACAGCTTAATAATAAACCTAAAACTTCAAAGTATTATAAGTAAAAGGGAAAATGATGACAACTATATTTTCATCTTTTTGAAAAACCCTAAATTTATAAGTCTACCCAAAACTTGAAATTGTCGTTATACGAAGGGTCTTGTAGGTGAATTCGTCGTGAGAATTTCCTTGTTTAGTTACAAGGGATTTAATGGAATTTGTATAATTTCTCAGACTGCTTTTAATAATAAGTAAGCTTGCCTTGCAATCTATTGAATTATTTCTTAATTTTAATATATTTTACATTTTGTTGTGCAAGTGACACTATGAATATTCGTTTTTAAGAAATATTCCTCAACCAGTTAGGTTTAGTCTCTATTAGATTGTAACGCTCCGGGGCTCAGCTGTTCAGGAGATGATGTCTAATGAATCACAGAGCCCACAGACTGCGTCATTTATTTATATATTTTAATCCGATTTCCTTTTATTGTTCCTCCAAATGACTACATCACTTGGTCGAGCAACTTAAGTTTTCAGAGCGTTTTCAAGTTCTTCTATTCTCACGCAGAGTAGGATAGAAAAAAATCTCTTACACAAAACTTGTTTGTGTTGCTTGCTGCTGTTGGATAAGTGTTAGTAAGAAGCACCCCGGTGCCACTGTAAAACTATGTGCCTCATGGAGGAAATATTTTTAGTAAACATCTCACCTTAAATTTCGGACAAAATGCCTCTGTCCCGAGATCAGTTGTTGTTGCATTAAAGTGGGGCTGACTTACAATTAATCAAATTGGGGCTGATACGTGGAGGTGCCACTCGTCGGCGAGCGAACGCAAACTTACCTGTGCAAACAGCTGATTTACGCCCAGGCCATTGCGAGCAGCTTCAGAGAACTCTCAGGACGATGTTCGGGACTGTTTCACTGTAAGGCCAGGACAACCTGAAACGAAAATTGGCAATGATGAGAATTTCGCCACTTTCCACCGCTGTAAGTCCGCCGCAGAGTCCTGCCAGAGCCGCTCCGCACCAGGGCGGACTTAGATAGGCCTGGCCAGACTGACAGCTCTCACAAAATAGCGCATCGCCTGAAATGTACGGCAAAAACGAAAACGTACTAAGCACTGCACTCTGCGAAATCCGCAGTGGGGTCTCCCGGGTCCTGATTACCAGACAGGAAGGTTACTTCGATACAAAGGAAAGGTGCGTCCCATTCGCGTTTCGTATTTCTCCGACTGGGCGAAAATTGCCGTTGATGCTAAACTGAATAAAGAGCCAAACGCGAAGAACTGGGCATCGCAAGTTTCGCACACCGATCCGCTAGCGCCCTGGTTGTGAATAGGTGGCTCCTACATGAAGGCGCCTGACGCACATTCACACTGGCAAAATATGCACACAGGCAAATCGCGGTCCTTGCAAAACTTGCGATTTACAAATTTAGCACGTGCAGTGCTCTCAGCTAACGCAATGCCCACCTGATTAACAAGTTCCACTTTGTTTTAGAGCACTCTAATTTAGCTGTCACGCGACAAAAACCACAAAACTTATCAAAACTCAATGCAAATGGCAACAAAAGAACGAGCGACACTAAACAAATGGCGCCATTTTTACTTCTTGACACTATCTTCACCACCCGAAAATGGAGGCGGTCAGCGCTTCTCAAATTGAACTGCGGTGAGTTTGGTGAATTTATAGTAACAGTTCATCTACTCATCAGTAGGTGGCAACGATTGAGAAAATTCGAAAATATTTCCACTTTTTGCTTATCACTAGCGAATTTTAACTTTGTGCAGAGCTGTTAACATTTAAAACTTGTATTTCTACATGAAAAGATTGGTCCAGAAAAACAATAGCATATTTGAAACGATATGCAACATCTCCTAAACATAAATTGCTAAAGTGATCTTTTTCTATATGTAATTTTGGACAGAGAAATTTGGTGATTGGCATTATAATTTTAATGAAAATATATTACATTTTTTGTATTATCAAAGAAGTAGCCGATATTGTGAAGATGGCTGTTAAAAAGATCCAGGTGGAGAGCGGATTATAAATATTAAAAGTAAATTGTGCGCCGCTATTAAAAACTAGATGGCGCGGTGACGTAATTTCATCCTCCAAAAAGATGCATATTTTGCAGGAACTGTAATAACAACGATAAAATAACGATTATCAAGTAATTTGTATTTTTCAATCAGTTGATAACAATTATCTGTTAATTTTTATTATTCGATTGCTCGATAACGAAATTAACGAGTAATTTTTATTTTTCTCTTTGTTTTTATTTCTACCTCTTATCGATTGGGATCCATGCAAATTAAATATGCTTGACTGTTCCAATCCACATTCAGAAAAAGTGCGACCTCTAAAATTTTTTGTGAATAAAATAAAGCTACTTTAAAATAATTTTGACTAGAAAATGATTTTCTTTAGCTTAATTCTATAAATTTTTTTATAAAATTATAAAATCCCATCAAAGATAACTCTAACCATGTTTAAAATAGAGAAATGCATTGTATGTAATAATGAATTTAAATTGAATGGTTCTTATAATGTTTTTATATGGAATATTTTTAAAATGTTTTCATATATGACTTTTACAGTCTTCTAAGTTTTCGTACAGCCTCTCTACTTTCTTAAATCTATAGTTCATAGTATTATATGTATTCCTCGTCTATATTTTGTCATTTATGATTTCTTGAGGAAGATAATGGTCAGTCATTTACTTTTCTTCACTCTGAACATTAAAGTTAACGGCTTGCCACCATCAAAGCATACCCGTTAAAAAATTATGAAATTTTTTTCAGCAGTTAGGAATTAAATTTTTTAAACGATTTAAAATATTAATGCAAAATATGGATCCTTTGCATTAACAGATTGTTTAAAACTGACGAGGAATAGATTCAATTTAGTATGACAGTTGTAAATATAATAACTTTAGATTCTATGGAATGAGATTGCTTTCAAAACTTAATTATGGATTGTTTATTGGTTGATACATTATTAATGATATGGTCAATTATATGCAAATATTGCACTAGTGGGAGAACAAATTGTACATTTATCATTGTGTTTATTAATTATGTAATACTGTTTTTTTTATCTTGGCTAGATGTTTAATCCCACTAATTTTTGCATACGGTATATCAAACACTCTGTATAATGCTTCCATCTGCAGAGATTTTCATAGACTTTTTATATCTATGTATTATATTTATAAGTCTTGGTAAGAAGTAAATAAACACATAAATAAGGAATAAATAAATTAATGCTGTAATATGCTCATATTTCAAACATGTGTTAGTTCTATTTTTCTGCATGCAATGAGTACTTTATTTTTGAGAATTGTTATTTTAATCTATACTAGGCGCAACGGAAGTGTTAAAAAATTATTGAATATTGCTTTTATATCAACCGGTAAACCCAAGCGAAAGATATTTCATAGAAGAAAAATTCCGCTTAATGAACAACAAATAACAATATTACACACATTTAGCTTATAGTGAAATATTTCCAGTAATAGTTTTGCGATCAGCACATACAAATCAAACTCAAAATTTAAAAGTATTCAGTGATGTCTTTCATTGACTGCAATAATGGTACAAGTCAACAATATCTATTGTGGTTTATTCAATTAGACCTTTTGCAGTTTTGAGAAAGTTATATCTGCATTATATTACACAATTTTTTATATTCAAAGTAAGAAATATGCGTTTCGGTTCGAATCCAATGCATTTTACCCGCAGTACGATTGGTACGACCAGTTTAGATCCTTATTGAACTTTCGACATACCTGATCCATTTTCTAGTCGGTATCCAATCATTAGTCATTAACAGATGTTATTTGTTTTATAGATTAGTGTTTAACGGTGGGTTAAGTTCACCTCGACTCAGCGGTGTCATTTTTATTTCCGGAATTAAATTGTTTAATTCATATGTAAATAACAATAAATTTTGTAAACATACCCAATCAAGAGTGCACTTAATTTTATTATTCAGCCATTCAGCGTTTAATGGACTGTAGGGTTTCAAGGCGAAGTGGAATAGTTGCGAATTCAGAAAATAAAACAAAATATCATTGCGGCTGCAAGGATTAAAGTTGAACGAGTCTTCCGAGTTTTTGCGCGTCTCAGAGTTCAGGCCCACTGGAGGAAATACAGAATTAATTATGGAAATTGAGTCGAGCTTAAAACTTGTAAATTTTATGACCATTAGTCTTTTTCACCAGACGAAGATGCAAGAATTGTTCCTTAGTGACCTTGACCAATGCAGATCACCTGAACCGAAAAGTTGACTCAGCGACTTATTCGCCGCAGCGCGAAATTAAGCCGAGTGTAAGCTTAAGACGAAGCTACCTGATCCAATAGTTTTTATAGATCTGGTTACCTGGTTTGCAAATCTGTTGCTGCTCAACACTATGGAAATTATAGTCTTGCTTTTATTTGCCGTCGAAATAAATTCCAGTCTCTGGATCCGCGGAGCGTTGGCGACCACTATTAGCGTCCGTCCGAATGCAGTGAACCCAAAGACGCAATTCATGCGCCTCACCTGCGAAGGCGAGCTTAGCTTAAACCACAAAAACCAGTACGATGCGCTCGTTAGTACATAAAGCTCGAAACACGAAAAAATCTCTCCTAAGATTTTGAGCAAAGCCAGTCTAGACTGAAGTCCGAAATGTCGAATGGACGAGGGTTTTGTTTGGCGGTGTCTGAGTCTCGCAGAGTTTATTGCCGTTCTAAGAATAAGGTTACATTGACTGAAGCAGGTCATTCAAAACAAAAATATTAAATTAAGCAGCAATTGCTTTTTTCTTTAACCGGAAAAAGTTTATATTAGCACTTCTGAAACCTTGTTTGGCTTATGTTTTTCACTATTTAATATTAATCTATAACGATATGTTTTGTTTTTGTTTCACTTATGATTTTGTCTTCTTCTAACAATATGAAATTTAAAAGGATTTTTGCTAAGGGTCGCCAAATTATGCAAGAATTATTTAAAACAGACAAATATCTAAAGTCCATAAAGTACATAAAGTGCAATTTAAATAGTAACAACGGCATAAAATTATCTTTTGATATTTGTTAAGTTACATTTCAGAACAAATGGATTATTGTCTCATCAATTACACGCATAATTTAGGCTTCCAACAATGACATTCAAAGCAAATATGTATTCTTCTTACCCAGGAGTATTCGAAAATACCTCATGTTATTCCTCGCATTTTTGCAATTTTCGCATTATGATTTATTTTACGTTCTGGAGAGTTTTTACCGAAGCGGTTTTAAGATTTTCGTTTGTTTT
This sequence comes from Tolmerus cingulatus, assembly GCA_959613345.1. Classification (NCBI taxonomy): domain Eukaryota; kingdom Metazoa; phylum Arthropoda; class Insecta; order Diptera; family Asilidae; genus Tolmerus; species Tolmerus cingulatus. Next base: position 38,727,035 of record OY390707.1, read on the forward strand.
TTGAGTGGGCTTTTTCGATATGCGGGATCCCTTTGAATTGTTCCTTCTTTTATGCTTAAAATAATCACTTTCTTAACATTAGCGCAAGTTATAAAAATCTCGATCGAAATGCAGAAGATAGATGCATTCTTCTTGGGGAATGGTGTTGGAAACGTTTTCAAATACATGAGGTAAAGACATTTGACCTTTTTATAGAAATCATCAAATAAATTATGCGACTTATCGACGACGACAAACTGGGAAGTCTTATAAGATTACTGTTGAGTCTGTCACAAAGGCTTTTCTCGAAAAGTATTTTAAATTTATAATAGGTGTTGATGATCGAGCATATAACGGTAAACGATTAAAAATGATATAACTTTAGGTTGAAATGTTCAGTTTGTTGAAAAGAAGAATATTATTTGAAAGAGATACCTCTAAGCAATCTAAATTTTGTGTTCTATTTTAGACTGGTCCTTCGAACTGGATAATCTAACAATCTAAAAGTCATAAAGAGGTTAATAAAAAGTAGTTTCGTAGGAGTTTAACAACAAAATCGAAATTCTTTATTTCCATCATGATTTATGTAAAATTTTTGCTTAGCTTATATAATCAATGTAATACAAATTTTAACAGTCAAAACAAACATAAATGTCATACATATGTATGCTTCAAGAGCTACAAACGGTTTATTTTCGTTTTTTGTGCTCAGTTAGTCAAAATGATTATAATATATAGTAACTACTTAACTAGTTTTATAGTAATATAATGATATGGAACTGTTAGGATACGAGTTTTACTTGCACTTGTCAGTGTTTTTAGTTCGAAACATCCCTTTTTAATTCTGTAAATAATATAATATGCCTCTATTCAATTATTCAAATCGTAGAACAATTTGGTATTTAAATCTAATTTACTAATAGTTTCCCACAGCAAACTCAGGACTAATTGATATAAATAATACCTAATATTAATTTCGCAGAATACATTATCCTGTACAGTGATGACGCCCAAGAGATTGGTCTGTTGATTAAAAATAAAACCTTCATTGGGGTTTTAATTCTCTAATGTCTCTCATTCTGGTTAAAATGAAAAGTAAAACAACTAATTTTGTTGAGAATATATGTATACATGTACATATATGTATGTTAGTTTGAAACTTCGATATAACGCTTCCGTTTGTAGTGCGGTTTTGCTTCGTTATGAACTTATCGCCTATTCGACTGTTCCAACCTCTATTGTATCTCAATAGAGGTTACCAATTAACAAGTATAACGATTTGTAATAAGTAAAACTTATTTTCTTTTAATTTTGCTGATTTGTTCAGGTGCTATACAAAAATCTGTAACCCCACGAAATCTTCTATGTCAATCGCACCGAATTTCAATTACATAAATCGATAAGTAGGTACATATCCGCTCAGACCTATAATGTGTAAATTGCATAACTTAGATTATAATAAATCAAATTATGATTCTACTTTTAAATACCTACATTTTTAGGGAAATTATTTATTTTGTAATATACTTCATGCCTCTTGCACCCATTTGTAACGCATTTTTGCCTCAATCCGCTTAAGAGCGTTTATAATAAAGTTTTACTGTAAATTAATTTGTTTTAAAAATGAAACAGTGTAGCTATGTATACTTCCCAAAATGGAAAAACATCCTTTGTTACGAGCAGGCTTCATGGCTTTCCCTTCAAATTAAGCGATCCTTTTAGAAAGGAAAACAACCTTTACATAACCCGTAACGCACTACCGAAGTATTTTTATGACAAGAATTCAAGATCGGGGAAATTTTTGTTCAATTGCTCAATTCAACGGCCGCTGAGTATGAAAAGCAGTTCCTTCAATTCACCAGGAAGATAAACATCCATGATTAAGAGGAAAGTATTATGGTCCAGACGTAGCTTCCAATTTTGTGATAAAAAAATATTATCATTAATCTAACTATCATTTTTAACAATTTAAGTGTCAGCCTCCTTACACGTATCTTGTCCGAACTAAAAGTTTTCAATTTTTCATACCTTTAATTTGAGTGTGCCTGTGTATGTACTAAAATATAAATTTCTAATTTAATACATACATATACGTATGTAGATATAGATATAGTTTCAATATATTTGTTTATTCTGGTCCAATAATGCATGCTAAAGTATACAACAAACTAAATAACATCTTTTCATAATCTGTTTAGAGAGAATCGGGTCCGCAAATTACAAAAATATTGTTCGTTAGCTCTTTTAATGTGTCGAGTCGCAGTACATACATTCATATTTAGATATGTGATGTGTAGCAGGATCAATTCAAAATTTCGTTGAGGTATTCATGAAACCTTTTCCAACAATAAATTAATAAAACAAATGTAAATTTTGCAAAATATTTACCATAAATTTTCTCTTAAGATGTACCGTTAAGCCAGACTATGTTTTGTGATTAGGTACAAAACAATGGAACGAACATTTGTTTCCACCCTAAGTATTTAAATCCTCTTTTATTTACTTTTAAAATTCGTTGGTGCAAATTAAAATAAATGTATTTGAAATTTCCCACCTTAGCTGCATAGATTTGTGAAAATGAAATAGTAAAAATTACCCAAGCTCTTATGCGCTATGACACACCAGAATGGTATTTTACCTGAAACGACAGCGCTGGGAATGCAGAAATCTGGTTTCTTTATTTTATGCCTCATAACATTTTGTCGGGAAAAAGATTCGTAAACCTCATCCCAAAGGAATTTCCGGTTATGCTCTGAGCGGTGTTAGCATGACAGACATTTTACATATCGACTTGGAAAAGAAATGCTGCCAAAATCCATTACTTTTACCACTAACATCTAAAGTGTGATGTTCGTGTACTTATAGTAAAACTGTAGCATAGAATGAATTATACTTTAAAAGCAAAGTCAGAGTAAGATACGGTTAAAAAGTACAATTTCGCTCGATATAACCTCATAATAACTAACCTATGCTCTCTCAAAGGATAATTGGTAGAAAATATGAAATTGTTAATATATTGTCCATTCCATACATTACCTATACATTGTGATTGTGTATATGCTTAATAAAGTGCTATTATTAGTTTAAGTAGCTGGGTGACGAATAATATTACATAACATTATTACTCGTGATAGGAAGCACGACTAAAAAAACCGAAACTCATTTACATTATTTGACCTATTTAAAAGTTTAATAATTAAAGTTATGATTTGTCGATGAAATAAAGTACAAAGCAGTATAAAGCTGTGTTTGATGTTCTAGAATTATACACAAATTGTATTTCAAGTGCAGCTTTTCTTACAATCTACGAGTTACGTAGCTTAAGCATGTCTTTTCATAAGAAAATTATGGGCATTGGCCGCATTTAAGGACTAATGTAAAACATCTAAAAAAATCAATTATTTGGAAATTTCATTGGTCATATTGCATGGGAAGCTATTCACAAAATATATTTTAAATATGCTTTTACTTTATATAATTTGTATTATTTTATTCTTCTTTAAGTAATACTAATTTAACAACTAGTTTGCCACACAATTGTGGTAGTATGAAATTTTGAATTGCAACAAAATTATTATAAGAGGAAGAAGGAAGGAAAACAAGCAGAGTATACTCAATATCTTGTCCGGCCATGTTGGTACTACATATAACAGTTTCTTACCTTCGAGGCTGTCAACGTCTTCCCTTTAAACTACGCAAACCGTTGGCACTCCTGATCTGTTAGTTTGTCATAATAGATGAAGATATTCCTGTGATGCTGAGTGTTTTTCTTCCAACACATATTTGATAAAATTAATTGTGTTTAATTCAAAATTTCGTATTATTGGGTTTCTTTTGCAAGCAGCGTCGGTTTAAAACCTGTTTTATATCTGCTGGTGACAAACGCAAAACATGTGTAATTATAATAAATAACAGATATTTTATTTTTTTGTATTAATATCATTGCAATTTATTTAAAATTTATATTGAAACGTAAATGAGTATCCCGATTGTCTGTCTATGCCTTTGACTATTCTTTGCCCGTTGTCCGCATATATTAGACTCCGATATTATATATTGATGTCAGATCATTCACTCCCTTTTCGGATGCTAGCAGCAGGATAGATTCTGTGACCGCCATGCAGGTCCATGATCAGATCAACTCATTGACACCATAGTAAAATCATGTCGTGGTATCTCCAGAACTTTGCATTTCAGTACAATTGGATAACGCGAAGAGACGTTAAAAAGGAGTTTTTATGGGGGTTTGTGGGCAGCATCCTTATTTCCTGTGCTCTCCCGTTTAAGATGGCTTTCGCAATATTCTGCAAAGCTGCGTTTTAGAAATATAAAATAAAATACCTAATACTTGTTAAGTATTTCGTTAATACGCATTTTATAAAAGGGAAATATTTAATCAATAAGTATTTTGTAAAAATTAAGTAACAAAGTAGGGAAGATAAGTGTGCTGCTTTTGATGTTATACTCTCTCCAGGGTTAATTGAAATTAAAATTTGACTAAGTTGATCTGGATTAATATGTCCTTTTATGACCTTATTATTCCTATCGTTACTAAGCCTAATGTTACTTTGGGATACGTTAAACATTGATCTAAAGGAGAAGATGATCCGCATATCATATTGTGAAACTTTTGCGTTTCATCTTTATTCGCCATATTTTATTTAAAAAATCAGTGATTTGACGAATAAATACATAAATCGGAATGCAAAATTATCTTGTATAAGTGTAAAAATAAATCAAAATAGTTTTTGTAATGTATTGTAAGAATTATACCTACAATATGATTGACATGAATTGTCATAAAATGGCAAAAAGAGGCATTTATAAGCATTAATTATAAAGTAGCACATACAAACATTATGTATACCATATAAGAAAACAAGCATTTGGGTCAGTTGCGGATTTTGAAAGGGAGCAGAGGTTTATAATCCTCGTATACGGTGTACATTTATTTAAAAACTATCGCTAGGAAAAACTATGGAAAATGGGGATATTGGTAAAACCATGAAATTAACCAGAACAGTAAACACTCATGCAGCTGTAAAATATCTAGATGCGCTATGTGGAATATATGTTTCTGAGCGTGCGTGTTTGTAATTCATGTAAATATTTACATTTACACTAACATTATAAAAGGGTAAGGTTAGTAAGTTTGAATATAGTAGATAATCTCCGAAACTATTCATCTGATTTCAATAATTCGTTTACCAATATTTAGAATGCACCTTTAGAGTGGATATAGACTCTACATTATGGCGTTAGAATAAAAGGGCTTTTCGTGGCGACCAATTTTGCAATATCGACGAAATACGGTCGATCAAATGTATTTCTTACGAACGCTGCCTTAAGGGTAAGATATATTTTCAATACGAATACTGGCAGAAGAAACCGGAAGTTATTTTCTTATATTAAAATTTAATATATAATATAAAGGTCGCTCTTCTTATTTCCAATAAATTGTCTGATGATGTCAAAAACTGTCTCAATTTTGTTATTTTTAAAATAAGATTGGACAAAATATGTAGTCGTAGTAGTTAACGTAGAAAACTCTATTAGAAATTTAGTAATTCTGTGAAGAGATATAGTAATTAAATGAATGACCTAATTGTACAATACAATGCTCTCATACCAAAATTAGTATTTTGTTTGTTAAAACACCAAATTGAATGAGATTGAGATATAAGAAATAAAAAGACACAGAAAATACATAATGTAGGTATGTAAGCACATAAGTAGAATTTATAGTGGATTAGTAAAAAATACATTTAAGAAAAAGGTATATCAACTAATTAATGTGCGCCTAATTCAAGGACAATAACGACTCATGTGGAAATTCAATTGTAAATACATACTTTGCGACGATTTAAGCTACAGATAATTTTAATATTTGTACGTATGTACATACATCTCATAAAAGTTTCTGATGTTGCAGATTTCTTTGCACAACGATTTTCGCTACAGTAATTATAATTTTTAGAAACCTTACAATTTGTTTCATCTGACACAGCCGTTTTTGAATTGCCATCTTTAAAGCTTTAGGAAATTTATAGTCACGTATATTCTTGCATCATGTTTCTGTAAAATGGTAGTATGAAGTTTGTTTACTTTTGATTTATTTCTGATGTAGTATACACCCCTATACTTTTGTTTAATAAATAAAAAAATGAATGAATGAAGACGCTGAAGTACAAAAAGGAGGATGCAAGACAAGATAATCTGACATTTATTTTTATCTACTGCGCATTGCAAAATAAAGATGAGAGAGAGGTCGGCGCATCAAAAACTGCATTCGGAAAAAATTAATTGCAGCGGCGACATAGGTTAACACTAATTGTTTATAAATTGAACAATATGTCCTCAAGCCCAAGGACTTTCTACATTTTTTTCGCTTTGGAATCCCACACCCACCCGACCAGAAAGAACAATTTCGTTTTCCTTTCCTTTCCCAGAGCCGATTCGGGCTGCGCTTCCACGACCGCCGCTCCGAGGTCGATTCCTGGGTCCGTCCCAAAACGTAAACAACTGCGCACCATAAGGCCGCTCCGAGCGGAACGCGCTTGCGCGAACGTTTAATGAGATTATTAGCAGTGTGAGCATGCGCCTGTATTCCGCGAGTTATTTGCATACGGATTTTCATAGTCGTCATAATTGCGCCGCCGCGCTGTTGCGGTGGTGGAGACGCCACAAGAAAAGCTCATTTGGACTAAAAGTTGTTTTGTTGCATGTTGTTTTCGCCAAAACAGTTAAAAGAAGTGGAGCTGGCAAGTCGATGACCACTGCACGGCTGCAAGTGGGCTGGTGGCGGGGCCGCACGGCTCGGGGGTGGCTTACACTCCGCAGTCCCCAGAAGAGAAACGGGACAGTTCAATCACATTTTTAACAGGGTTCGAGGTCAGTTATTCCACTTGCGCGGCCACATGTGCTGCTCCGGCCGCGCTTAATGCGTATAAGACGCAGCAAAGACTGACGCTTGAACTTGGGTTTGCGCCGAGGACGGTTTTTATCTAAGGCGCGCTGCAATTGCTTTGATTTTCGATAAGACCTAGGCGAGCGTTAACCTATGCGTGTTCGACCTCCGCGGCTATCGCGCGGCCGCGACTTTATCTACGCGTATGTGTGCGTGTCTGAGCCTAGGCCGCCACCAAGCGCCGACAAATTTCGGCTGGCGAAATGCGAGGTGAGATGGAATTAAAAGCCGCGGCCCGTCGAGCTTTTCTAAAAATAAAAACATTTTGACGATATGGCGTAGCGTCTGATATTTTTTCTCATACAATTTTATTGCCCGCGTTCAAGGACAAATGACGTCACTTTCATTTTCTTCTCACCCACATTTTGTCCGCGAATGGTTCTCACATAGTGTTGCCAGGTAATTTTCGAAATTGTTGCACAATTAATTTTGAAATATGGGGCTGTTTAACTAATATGTTATTTGCAATGCTTGCAACAATTTTGTTTCTGATATTACCAAAAAGCAAAAGCAAAACAAAACATTTATATAAATTGGTTCAGAGTTTCTCATATGTAAAGTGATTTTGATTTCTTATTAAAATGTTAAGGTCGAAGGTGGCAATGGCGGATAACAGATTAAACCCAAATGAAATGAATTGGTAACGCCAGTGGAAGTTCCATAGCTTAAAATGAGTGGATTTCCTAGGTACGGTTTAAGTGGGTTTAAATGACCTTCTTCTATATATGTACATATGTAATACAATTTTATTGTTTGTTGATAACATTAATATTAATTATTGTACTTTAGAACTAAGCAACTTACTTCGATGTATTAAATTTGTGTAAGAATTGACAATTTCATATATACATATGTAGAGAAAGCAAACTAAGGGTTATTTTTAGAAACAATGAAATTTTGAGAGTAGTTCAAATTATCCTTATAAAATTTGTTATGAGCTTTCTCTGCATCATTCATAATTGTGGGTGGCATGACATTGTGGGTAAGACGTTTTTTAAAAGGCGTTTTATATTGATTGTGGTCGGGAGCTCGTTAGTCTATTCAATATGTGTGATAAGATAATCATAGTCAAACCGAAACTGCCCACATGGTCGCACAATACAAGATAATGAAATTTTATAGTCCGTCATATAGAGCTTACATCTTGTGTGACGAAGGGCCTTCCTTTCAGCAAGTTTCTATCCTATGAATGATTCGAATATAGAAATGTAAGACCACAGTAAGTTCCCGTATGTCCTTTAGACGTCCACATTTAGCCTGTACTGCGTAAGAGTTGCTTGCGAAAAAAAATGAAACGTTGCGTACACACATACATTCTCGTACACACATGCATTATTGTGGTACTGGGATAAAAATGTGGTATTATTTTACCACTGTACTTTTCTATTAACGCTCAAGTAAGTGCTACGTGTACCGAAAACGGCACACAAACGAAAATTCGTCTTCAATGAAAATTTACATGCAATGTCTCTTAGGAAAGCTTCGTAAAAATTCTGGAAGAGAATATGCATGCATTGAAGTTTTAGAGTGTTCGAATAATTGAGTATTTGAGTCCTATGGCATGCATTGTTTATTACCAATAAATATGCGAGAGTTTTCTAAAAAATGCTCCCTGCATATTCCGGTGTCTCACTGAACGTCTAAACAATTTAGAATATTTACAAGAAATAGATCTTATTTTGGTACCTTATGCCAGAGCTTTGTTTTGAAAGCCTTTATTTAACTTGTGTTATATAGTATAGGTCAAATCTTACAACAAAATTTTTATACTATAGATACGCACGCATTAAAAGTGATTTCTAAACAAACTTTTTGAAAATTATAAAGTAAACTTAGTGTGCTTAGTGAAACCATGCAGGAATAAAATTGCAATTTTATTTTTATTTGAAGGCATTGGAAAGGATTCAAACACTAAAGTGCTTGAATACTCCAAAATTCTATTTGAATGCTCCTTAATTTGGAAAATTTGGAAAATTAAGTAGACATACTAAAGTTTTCCTTTATTGGAATTATTGAACTTTTCGTATGATTTAAGTTGTAAGAATAAAAGGAGACTAAACAAATATGTATACATATGTAAGTAAAAATTTAATTGGTACATCCAACCCTCCTTTTTAACTTTAATTAAACTTAACCTAAGCAAAACAAAAACAAAATAGTTCTCGATTTAAGGAAACCACGGTGCAATTGAAACTCTTTGCCATTAGGTACCCTTTTGTTTACCTCGAAATCGCCGTAAGTATATGTATAATTTCGTTTACGTAGTTTTGGTTGAATCGTTTGATAATATTAATAGTCAATATGAACGAAACTAAATGTAGTATGCAAATGTTTCTTTAATTTTAATAAATTTGTTATAATTTCCTCATTTTGAGCTGTGCAGTCTATAAATAAAGTTAGAACGGCCTACAAGGAATATTGCACGCTTGAAATATATACATATCACTTATACCTGTTCCATTTATTTATATTTTGCATGTATGTACGACACCTTCAACAATATACTTTTATAATTCCTAGATGTGTAAAAGTTATTTTTAAGAATTGATTTTTGTTTTTAATTTAATCCCATTTTTCGTTTGAACTTGAAAACTACTATCTTTCTAATTTTTTGTTAACTGAAATGTAACTATTATATTTTTTTTTTGAATTTTAAATCTGATTCTTAAAATATACAAAATAAAATATTCAAGGTGTCGTTAATGGCGATCGAACAACTCTTTCTATTATTTTCAATGACTTTTATTTGTTTTGTTTGATTTAAAACTCTTATTTACAAAATTTATATTTTAACACCCATCGTAATAACAACTTCGTGATCTTAAAATAGTTCGTTATAATGGAAATCTATGGAACCATTTAAATATAAGTTTTATTAAAATTTTCCTTTTCTTCAAAATTCTTTACACTTTTCAGACTTGAATTTACTGTACAAGCTAATTTTGCTTTATGCTTTTTTGCTTTATAACTTAGACGATAGTAATAATTCAATTTTTAGTACCGTTGTATCTTCAAAATTAAATAGGTTAACAAAATATGTAGGTAGGTAGAAAATGTACTGCACAGTGTTTGTAATTATTAATTATAGTAATGATAATGGCACCTTAATAAAACTAAAACAAGTGAATATAATATCTCTTAATAAAAATGTTTGGCCCTGTAAAACAAAAAATCGGAGTTTAGCAACAACTGCTTTTAAAACACCTGATGATATATACATATATGTACCCCAGTTTCACTTTAGGACCCTGTTTTGTGCAGGTCTTCCTAGCAATACATTAAATTTTGAATGCAGTTTTCGCAGTTGCTCGATTGTATGGTTGATTTAGATTTGATATTTCTGTGTATTAAAGATTTACCTTTCCATTTCATACACCATTGCCTCCTATACTGATCATTTAAAACTTTTAGAGTTTCAGCAATAATGGTCTGTCTGAAGCGACCTCGGGGTCGTTTTCGATTCTAGGCTTTCATGCATTTAATGAGCATATCAGTAATGTAGTTAATGTAGCGTTCCGTATGGTAGGTTTCAATTATAAAACTTGAAATCGATTCTAATCCGCGTTATCTTACTTAAGTCTATTTAATTTTTAGGTTTCAAGTATTTTGGAATATGCTTCACTTGAGTGGAACCCTATTTATAGTGCTGAAGAAAATAGAAATCGATTATGTTAAGCCTGTCCTATCCCATGACATTACCGTTGATTAATTCATTTGGAATTTCTAATGAACCCTCCAAATCTTACTGGACCCCACCCAGGGTGTGGGACGATAAAAACCTTTGGAAGAACTTTCCTCTGGAATTTATGAAAAAAGAGGAGTATCATCAGCATCGATGCTTAGCAACAAGCTGGACTGAGAATGGCCCCAATGCAAACGCAGACATTCTCTCGGTGATCTTTTTCTATTCATTTCTGCTGAACAGTGTCGACCTTGGTTTCTGCATCCGCAGCTTGAGGCGTTCATCTTTTGCCTCATTTCGTTGTTTTATCCTCAAAATGTGGTGCCAAAATATGGTGCTTGATGTGTCATTTTGTCATTAGCACTTTTCCTGGCTTTTGAGTATTAGTCGAAAATAAAACGCACTCATACTCACACTGCCATCTTCGATAAATTTGAATGCAGAATACCTTATGTAGTCGCAGTCAGTCCCAGAAAAAACGTCCAAGGAGAACTGAATCTAGTTAAGTTGCAGCGAAAAAAAATCCCAGCAGCAACCAAATTAATCTGCAAAAATATTGCACACACATGAATCGCAGATTTGAGTGCAGTCTTAAAACTTCGGAGTAAATGACTTCTTCGCGGCTCAATGTTGCCAACATCTGAGCTCCGCGATCATGTCGCATCGCTCAAAATAAACATAACACTGCAGATATCGAGGAAGAGGCGACTGATAACTTAAAAGAATGAATATGCCAGATGTTTCGGAAGTTAAAGTAATTGAATGAAATATTTGAAATGGAATTGGAACAGATTCTATAGTTAAAAATGCACTTACATATTAGAAAAAATTTGGACCTAAGTAGTAATAATGCTAAAGTTGGGTGCTAAAATAGTGGCTACAAATGGAAGATGTTTTAGTTCATTTGCTGGTGCAATTTTTAGATGCGAAACAGATTTTGACTGTTAACGATTTTTTGTAAAATGTTAGTTTTGCATTTTCTCAATCTAATATTGTTATTCAGAAAGATACATAATGCACTTCTTTCCTCTGTCTTAAAGTCAAACTTCGTTCCATAAATTAGATATCACTATACCTCAAAATTAGGTTTGAAGTGCATACTTATGTGTGTGAATATTTATGGCTTAATGTTAAACAAGGATATTACGCACTTTTTATGGTAAACCAATAAAATTTTAAAAGTATTAGATAACAGTGACCAATCACGATCAGGACCTACGATTCAATTTTAAGAATGCCCAATTTTCAATCAAATTAAAACTTTAATTGTTATTTCTCGAAATGAATTATTTTAAAACCAGCAGACTCGCTGTTGTCCAGAATTATCATGCGGCTTAGAGAATTGCATTGGTTACCGTTAACTACAGGTGTGGTTTTACCCCTAATATTTATATTTGATTTGCTATTTTGCATTGTATTTACTAACAATCAATTTTTTATGTACTTCAATATATACATAACCAATAATATCGACAGGCTTGTTATTCCATATAGGTACTTATATTGCATAATTTTTGTTTTCTTTATGAAAAATGGAAAAGCATAAAGTCGAGAATGGGAGTTCCAATAATTACCTCCCTAAAGCGTTTGAAAATATAAATGTTACCATAATACATTTTAGTAACAACTTTACCCATTCTAAAGACGAATAATTTAAATTTAAAGCGAATCGTCCACTTCGTAATCTAAATTGATATGTACCATATCAATATCAAGGGAATTTAAATGAAAACATAAAATTTTTATGGTTTTCAAATACTACATAAACCGTTCGATTAATATTTACCTAAAATATCAATGAATGAATTCATGAAAGAATTCATTTGATCGTTAATATTTAAGAGTGCAAGAAGGTTTGATTGCCTGTGTTAAAAAAACCTTTCGATTGAGTTTTTGTTTAAGAGTGAAGGTTTGGGAAAATAATACTTGAATTGTGGTATTGAAGAAAAATTTCAATATTTCCTAAATCGCGAGGCTGGAGAACCCCGCGCTATCTCTCGCATCATTCTTAGATTATGGTGGAGATTCGTCATAAAATCGTGGTGACAGTGTTAGCGGATTCAATTTTAAAGGTTATAGCATCTTTACGGGGAGAGTACACCAATCCAAAATTAGCATTTTGGTGAATACCGCCTACACTGCCCTTATTCATAACTATTTCAGCGCCAGAGACACGGTGAGGATGATTGAAGAATTCTGCCGACTAAGATCCGGTTGACCACGCAGTACATTTTCTAGGACCTGGTCGGTCCTCCTGCGCAAGACACTCTGCAAAGGATCATTGCGGAGGCAAATAAGTGGTGGTCATCGATGCGGAGGATAATGCTCACCATATAGTCTGGAACAGCTCCTTCGTCAACGAAAGGGGTGAGTCTCTGCTTCAACTTATCGTTAACCTTCTGGTATGCACTGTGGAAATGAGTCCACCTTTATCAGCTCGGTGAGGCGCGAGTTTCTGGATGTGACTTTGTGCAGGGAACACTCTAATCATATTGTTTAGAATTGCAATCTGAATTTTGATGAAGTCGGTCATTGGTGTTATTCAATGCTCAGTTGAAGGATCACTAACGCCATTAGCAGATATACGGTCAGGGTCATTCCACAAGGTGAGCTCCTATCGCTGATGCTCTCGAACCTGGTTCTGAATAATCTTCTTGTCGACTTGGGCAGCATCGGTTACAGCGTAGTTGCATGTGCTGATAACATTGCTTTAGCTATTTCGAGTAAGTACCTGTCCGAGGAAGGCCTAGCGCTCTACCCGGGGACTGCGCTTGCAACATACAAGTGGAACATTCAAAGGTCCTTTGTTGAAATTGCTAACAAAAGGTGGAGAATTGAGAGCACTTGTGAGACTAATCAGGGTTTCTTTGATTTAGGTAGATTTAAAAGCCTTATTTTAGTTAGGGGGATACTATGTTATCTGCAGCGTCGTGGCAGTTATTACGGTTCACTGCCTTATCGGTAGGGATGCCAGTCGATTAGGGGTGGCCTTGAATGACTTCTGCAGAAAAAGCCTAAATGACAAGGAAAGTACAATATTTTACACTTCTGCTGCTATGGTCCAACCGTCGCAGTACGCAGGAATTGCAACCAGGTTTCCCATTCTGCGGTAATTTGTCTGAACTGAATTCGCCCAGGATAAGGAGCCTGGAGTATTCCATTAAAGACCTCAAATGGTTCAACGGGACTAATTCCACGTAGTATCACAGCGGGCATTCTGTGGTCTAAGTGTGCCCCAAATGGCGGCCACTTAAACATAACCTAATCTAAACCTGTGCTGTAGGAACATATCGCTATCGCGTTTTAAAATATCACGCTCTAGGGAGATTTACCTGCATATGATTTTACATACATACATATACTAGGGATATTGACACTTCGATGCATTTATATTAAAATAATAAATTTGTTTTGCATATTTGCTTACAATGCAGAATGAGTACCCTGCTGTAGAATATTACTAAACGCTTGTAAAATTTCGATAAGGTGATTAAATGAAAAAGCAGCCAGTTCATTAAATGATAGATTTTAAGTATGATTACATTGGAATCAAAAATCGTAGTCAATGGTAGAACATATCAGAAGTGTATAAATTCGAAATCTAAAGCCATTATCTATTGTTAGTTTTTACACCCAATACAATATGTGTCATGTGCCTTTTGTTATTTCATGTTGTATTTGAGTACAACGTAGTATTTCCAATAATATAAAACCGAAATACACCTAAGATTGAATATAACCCCTGCTTTTTTTATTCTTACTTAAACGTGACTAAGAACAGTTGTTAATATGTAAACTTAATGTTCAAGTATTTTTCATAGCATTCGTATAATTTTGTAACCTGAATATTCTATTTTTTCTTAGGTTTGACATCGATACTCTAAGCATTTTAATATTTATTAAAATTACTAGAAGAAACAATGTTTATGCACAGGAATCAGACTAAAATATGTTTAAGTTAAAAGTACAGTGCTGAATTTTATTTTTACATAAAGACCGCTTACTAATGACGCTATATGAACACTGAAAACTTGTCTGGACATGCAAATGCTGGTGAGGCACAAGCTTTATTTCCATTATTTTAGAGTTGGACAATACTCTGAAAGTGCTGAGAATCGTGCGAAAGAAAAATTTAGTTTCATTTTGATTTCCATCCACCTCCGCAGGAATATTTCAAACTATTTGTGATATATGTCCGCTTTTGGGTATCATTGACGCATTAATATTAATTTAATGTGACCACAGTATACTCAACTCTAAAGTCTCATTAGATGGATTTCTATTTAAAGTATGCAAAAACGTCGTACCTCAATTGAAATGCAATCCTGGAACTGAGCATACCGAGCGATTGTGATTCACTGGCCAGGAGCGTTCAACGGAAATTTCACTTTTGAAAAAGAAACGGCTCGTAATAGTCGTAAGCGGCCGCAAGGTAGTAAGAGCATCCACCATTCAGCGATAAACCCGCCGTCCTCTTGGGCACTTTTGGCATGCTGGTCAATTCCGAGAATTGACATTCATTCTATCGCTCAGGTAGTCAGTCAGTCGGGTCAGCTTGACCGTTTTTTGGTCGGCGACCGCGGTGGTGTCTGCTTTTCGAGAAGATAGCTAATGCATCGCGGCGGCGGCCGCAGACGCGGTATTATCGGACATTCCACCCATACCACGCCAACTTGATGAGCGGCGGCGTTTCGCGGACCAATGCGCGGCGTGGGTCCGACCACCACCACGGCAGCAAAGGCGCATCGAGCACTCAAGCCAACACTGTGTGCCCAAAATTGTCAAGGTCAAGATTTTTCAATAAAGACCAGCACCGAAAAAATGCAAAATACCATTTCAGCAAAAGTTTTCATTGGATACACTCAGAGCTTTGGGAGGCAGATGAAGCAGCGCGCCACCAGCCGCGGATTCGGGTCTTCTCGGGCGCAACAAAGATTCGAGGCTGGATTTTTAATTCTGCGGATTGCAGTGCAAAAGAACAAAGACGAGAGAGCGTCAAAAAACGAACCTGCAGAAATGGAATATTTTTTTCTTTATTAATTTTTGTTTTCGATATTATTTGTGCAGCGGCAGTGCGAGAAAAAGTGAAAAAGGTGGACTTTTTAAAAAAGACCAAGACGACCAAAAATAAAAAAACGTAAAAATAATAAAAAAGACGGCGGACAAAAATCAACCAAGAAAACTGTGAGCCAGAGAGACAGCCCAAGACAGAGAACTGGTGGACTATAAAAGCAAAAATTCATTTCGAACCCGAGTTTATTAAAATGTGAAGTGTGCGCAAGTCAACTTGGATTAACGGCTTTGTTTCGCTCGTGGCCTGGCAGGATAATGGCTGCACTTTGGGCTCTAATCGAGTGGATAGCAGCGGACAAGTGAAAAAACCGCAATCGCCGTGAACTGTGCGCTGGTGGATTATTCGGCGGGTCCGGTGTCGGTCAAGCGGCCGCGGAAACGTCGCAGCCATGCGCCGAGCTTTCCACCTAAACTTGGCGGCCCCACCATTAGTGAGCAGACCCCGGAGGAAGACGCCGAGCCAGTGCACTTTTCTGCCGCCGTGTTGACACTGGGTGCTAAGTGACCGAAGAAAGTGAGTCTTATCGTGCGCGGGACCGCCGCCCGTCGGGGTGCGCCCGGAGTCCTTGGGGACCGGAAGTGCAGACAGTTCGCACCATCAGGATAAATCTAGCCTCTACTAGGCTTTGTCTGTTTATGCTGTTGTCAAACATTATCTGGCTCAGACATAGCCTGAAAGAGGTTAGGTGTAACCTGGTTGTACTCAACACGAAGAGGCGACGTGCTGATAACGACCCCTTTTCGCGCATCCGAGGCGAAAGAGCCACTTGATTTTAAGAATTTTCCGCCGAGGGCAGACAATTGCTACGAAACTGGCGAGAGCGGTCGGGCAACGCAACTCTGGCGGTCAGACATATCCGCAAAAGTGAGGAGCATACGCGTGTGTGAATCATACGAAAATAAACAATTACGTCATGGTATTGCTGTGCGGTTGGTTTATAATTTTGTGCTCAACATGATAATGACCCGCTGCTCGCTGTCGACGAGTTGCTGGATGGGATATACCTGCGACATTCCGGTTGCACGAAATCGCGTCGCACACCTTTAAATTTGCTTCTCTGCTTCGTTATATTTTTGGATATTTTTCAGAAAATTTGGATAAACCTCTTCAGCGGATCCACTTAACTAGAGGGGGCCTCTCCGCAACGCTATTAATAATAATTGCGTATCAAAGCATTGATTTAAATTTAAACCGTTGCGGTGCTACTCGCACGCCCATTTTATTAAAATCTTGCAATCTCGTCCCAAACTGGAAGAATTTTTGTTGTAGGCGAGAATCGTACATAGGCACATACATACATCACGGGAGAAGTGCTTTCCGCCACTTGGTTTTTTATTTGGGTCGAAGAAAAACTCAAAAAACTTCAACGATTCTCTCTTATTGTTTAAACAGTTGACGAAATATACGATAAGCTGCTTTGCTCTTCGCGCAATCTTAAAAAATAATGCACAAAGACGTGATTGTTCTTCGGTTTGATACTCGCCAACCATCCAAGGAGATTAAAAAATATTATTGAAGCTTTTTTATCAGCTCTGTTTTCGTGTGAAAGCGGCGGCTGAAAAGTATGGGAGACAAACATCAATTTTTGCGTTGGAGGAATGAAAATTATATGCACGAAATGTTAAATTCGCTTGTATTTAGATTTTTTTTTTGGCTATTTCTAAAGACAACAAACTGCGACGATTATTTTCTGCTGTTCTTTTTACTTTCTAAAGCATTTTGGTTAAAACAATTCTTAAAGTAATACATTTAATTGCAAATTTGAAGTTTTTAAAAAATTATACAAAGTGTTGGAATTCCTCTTTTATTAATCATAGGTTTTGCATGCATCACGATGATTCATCAAAGGATATTTTATCAACATTAAGTATATTTAAATTTATACATATTATATTTTGTTATAATTTCAGATTTCAACGTAATTGAAAATGATTTTTTTTACAAATAAAATCAACTACACAGTACTTGCACAGAAAATTTGAAGGAGAGAAAGGTTCATTTCTGGTCAAATTTCCATTCTCAAATATAGTTAATTTATTATTTCCAAATTTCTATTGCAACATTCAGTAGGTTCTATCTTTGGTCCTGAAAAATAGTCCAGTCATTTCACACGGGAAACGTAGAAAGACCTTTATTTCATGATTTTTATATAATTTTCGACAAAACTTTTGCAGCAAATTGTAGTCTTTCAAAAAATGAAGAAGATCGAACACACAATATTTTATTCAAAATAAACATATTTTTGACTTTCTATTAACATGCGAGAACAGACTTTAAATGTTATCATATGCAAGTCAATTTTCTTCACATTTGTTTAAATATCCAATGAAATTAGTTTGTTATTTGCGACTGGAGAATGTTTATGTATCAAATATTTAATATAGAACTACTTCTCTTGTCGAGATAAGTATATATGTATATTATTTCTTAGCAATGTTTATCTTTGGACATTCAAAAATTGTATACATTTGGAAAGATAAGTAGGAGTTATCGATACTGTGAAAGAAATCGTAAGAGATATTGGAAGGAAAAATTTTATAACTTTTCGTCAACTGATCGCATTCGAAATACTGTACCTGGCGATCTGAAATATCGATTAAAGATTGGCGTTTCATTTTAATAGAAATCTTGAACAATGTGTTGAAACAATCAAACGTTGATTATCCTTAAAAAATGAATACTAAACGAGGGTGAAACTGGTACCATTTGGTGTTCTACAACAAGGACGTGCAAGGGCAAATTATATATATATTTTTAGGAGAGTATTATTATAGTAGTGTTTTGCTTTATGTACATGCATATATTTTTTTTTAAATTGAGGAAATTTTAAACGATTATGTATCTTTATATGGAATTATATTGTGTTTTCTGATATCTCACTTCCTGTAGTCTCCGTTGTCTGAAATTGGCATCAATTAATTTTGAAGTTATAGGAGGCAGTATCTCACCTTTTAATATTAAAATTTATATAACTTCTTATGAAAGTGAGTAATTGTCTAACTCTCAGCAGCCACTAAGCGTGAGGAATGTTGAACCTTAAATTTAAGGAGTTAAACATTCATGAAATAAACATAAATAGTATGTGACTTTATGCAAATTAATATAACAGTTTTTCCAGCGATATTGTATATTCAGTGCGCGAGCCCTAGTTCAACATGGTGGCGAATAATATACAATAATAAAATATATACTTAATGGAAGATAATGTAATCAGTATTTTTATTTTAAAGCTTTAATATTATTTTGTCTTGTTATTATTTAGGACGAAATAATAATATCCTCGTACTATTAATGCTCCGTATTTTTTTTGTATATGTATGTATTTACTATATATTTAATGGATAAAAAAACAGTTTTGTGCAGAGTAGCCGGTAGACATACAATTCATTGAAAAATGATAAAATGAAAGTATCCATATAAGTTTAAGGTACATCGAGCATTTTCTGGAGTTCAGTTTAATGTGCATTGGACATGCAAATTTCTTTAAAGTGCCTGAAAATTAGGTATAGGTTTACGACAGCGGTTTGTGGTTTGATGTCAACTAAATTTTTCAAACGCTTTCTGTTCCCTGTAAAACATACGAGGAAATTTTGCGCCAGTCGTCTATAGTTTTGGAAATATTTAACTTTTTATTTTGATGAACTGTGAAAATATTTTCACTCCCACAGGCAAAATTTCAATAAAATCCGACAGACGACAAACCTTTCACGCACTTATTTTTAAATTTAACACTGAAAAACCTGAAAACATCGGTATTATTAACAATAAAAATAACTTGTTTTATCTGTCAGTCCGGTTCGTCCTTCCGTTATGATAGTTTATTTTTACTTGTACAAAATGTCTGTTACCTAATTTAATTCCTTTTACAAAATGTCTATTAACTACAAAATGTGCGAGGAGTGTGTTTTTCTTCAATATTGGAATTGTGCAGGTGGGAAAGGATTTTGGGGGTGGAAATATTCAGCTTTTAACTTTGACAGTTTGTCAGAATTAAGAGTTAAATATTTCCGAAAAAATAAAAGACCGGTACAAAATCTCTTCGAATCCTTTAATTGTAGAGCAAACGGAAGGCACCTCAAAAATTTGGTTGAACTCGGTCCACAGACCCCTGTTTTATCGTACTCTGCGTGAGTCCAAGCTATCGGTATTTATGCTCTCACTCAAAATGCCATTTGTCGGTTTACTTGAAGTCGGCACACAGCACACGGCACAAGTGACAGTTTTATTGTTAGTCGCGATCAAACATGAAATGACCATCATGGGGACCAGAAAGATGTGGGTGGAATGTTCATATTAAATAATGTTACATAAGATTAAAGTAAAAATATTTATAATAACTATAATTCTGAATTTCGTTTGTTCTGCATGCTGTTAAAGAAATATACTCATAAGTAAAGCTTTACGAGACATTGTGACAGAGTCATGCAATATGTAAGAATTAACTAATATCGATGAGTACAATTTTGTCGGATTTCAAAATTATAATATATATTATGCAAATACCATAGAAATGACGAATAGTTTATCGAACAACTTATAAACAATTAGTTGGGTTACCCGGTTTCACCGGGTGTACACAAATTTTGGTCGCCGTATCGGATCCGCCATTTTGACCTTGTAAAATTTTCTTGTAAACTTAAAATACCACAAAATATCCATAGTACTAATTTCCATTTAATTTCGTTGAAGCTCGAAAAATATTATACGTAATATTGGATCGTAATCTGCAATTTCCAAAATTTGAACATGAGTTCCCAATGAGAATTACTTGATATTTTAAATTTGTGGCCTCCACCGTAGGTCCGCCATTTTAAAATTCGCGAATATAAAGGTAGCATAAAAGTTGAGCCGAAATCTGTAGTACCTTTTCCCAAAAAATGAAAATTATCAGCTCCACTGCTTAGGCGTGATTGGTAATCCGGTTTCATCCGGTGTACACAAATTTTGGTCGCTATATTGGATCCGCCATTTTAAATTTCCAATTTTTGAATATAGACTCACAATAAGGACTTGTAGAAGCCCCCAGGTCCCAATTCTCCCTTGCTATATGACATTTTTCGCCGCCATCTTGTGTCCGCCATTTTGACACTCGCGAATAAGAAAAAGCCTATATTTTGGGCCTCAATATGTAATACCTTCACCCAAGAAAAGAAAATTATCGAATCTAGCGTTTAGGCGCGATCAAGCAACAAACAAATAAATTCTCAATTTTATACATAGGTATACTTACATTTGTATATAGAACAAAATAGATCCAGATATGAAAATAAAACAGAAATATATTAATGATTGATTCTATTCAAAAATATCTGCAAATTTTGTTGAGTTATAGTACATCTTTTCGGCTGAATAAATGTGGTAAGTTACAAAGTATGATAAATATTTGTTGTAAAAAAATACTTTTGGAATTAACATTTTTTGAACGTCGCTCAATGATATTTTTAAGGTTTTCTGCGCGAATTTATTAAAGATTGGGAAAAGTTATTTAATTTTCTCTTTGGTTACTTGTTTACTTATTTTTTATCGACACCTACTCAGTAAGTAAGGGATGGCATTTTGGTACTAAAGTGCTACTACTGCAATAACAAAAACAATTTAAAGTTAGCTTTTTAACATAAAGGAATAATAAAATAGACATTATCTTCATTTATAAGAAGTTAATCGAAATCAAATTTCATATATATCCGTGCTGCCATACTACAGTTTTTTTGGTTTTATTGTTGAAATACTTCTTAGGTATTTCTCTAACAGATCTTAGGTTTTTTCCTCAGTTAGGCTACTCTTAATTTCTAAAGTAAACGTACACCTACATGTGCAAATATGCCAATATCGTTGAAGAGGTTAATAACAATAAGGACTTTCAATCCATACTTCAATTCCATCACCAAGTGGAAATTGTTGTACATAGTTGGCATGATTTTATTTTGCAGAAGCTAAAAATGCGGAAACAATTTTCAGATGCCGTTTAGTCCAGTTACTATGTCCGTGTTAGTTTGATTTTTCTAATTTGAACTATTTATTTATTTTGGAGGAATTTTATCTGGTAAGCTGATGGACTTTGTGGTAATTATTGGCATGCATCGTTTATATTTTTATAGGCGGTATATGTATGTTCAAACACCTATGTGCATGTATCTTCAGATCTCCGAAAACTTTGATATTTGTTATAATATGAAATGACGAACACTTTTTGAATTTTTCTTGGTACAAATTCGTTTTGTTTGTTTGTAAGATTTATTGTTCTGATAGGAATAAGAAACAAACTGCTATTTTTGTTATTAAATAACCTCAAAACTATTAAAATGTAAAATTAATATGAAAAAATATGGATTACACGATTTTTTCGGTGTTATTTTTGAAGCAGCACTGCGCAAAATCTCAAACTGATAGCTTCACAGTGGAGTCCTATCTCCTTACAGAGATTATAAATCATAAATACCGGTCTTTATCAGCTGTGCTTTTAACTTTCCTAAAATCCAATCTAGACTAAACATCCCTTTAAGAAGATCGTTCATATAAGGCGACAAAGTTGTTTACAAACTTACAGACATATGAATAGAGGTACCGAAAAATCTTTTAAATTTATAGTTTTAATGTTGCTGTATGTCATGAGCATTTATTTCATACACTACCCAAGAACATCACGCTTTCTTGGAGGACTTTGCACTTTTCAAATCATAAGGTTTAGGTTGTTGTCTTTTAGAATTAGAATGGTTTCCTCAAGTATTTATAAATTTTGTTATACTGTTTCCGTGGCTGTATATTCCATAAATTTAACTATTTTCGCCCCAGAAATTTTCCCGAATTTTCGCTTCACTATTTTGCATAAACAGGCAGCTCATTTTTCAAGTCAAAATGCATCCTCGTGTATTTAAACTGATCTGGGGGTTAATCTGGTGAACTTTTCCTCAATTTTTATATGGCGAAGACAATTTTTTAAGTTCAGTTTAGTGTAAAACTTTTTTTCTTTCAGGCAATCTAAATGATCTTCTATAAGAGCAATAGAGAGAGGCGGAAGTTATTCTCTTACCTTGTTTAGTTATACCTATAATCAACACGTAACCGAATTTCTCCGTTCTTTTCATTTACTAAGCCAATCGGAGTAACAAACGCAGAATTACACTTTCTCGAGTAAATCATCCAGAATTTTCCGTAATTCTAGATTGTACGCAATGAAGAGGATAAATTTTAGTCGATTTTGTGGACATTTGGAAAGCCTCACGGAAATTAGTAACACACCTATAACTCACATATACTAGGTTGCTTAACGAACTAATTTAGCAAAGCAACATCGAGATCAAAACGAGTGACAGACAGCGACGAATTGATTTGCACTTCACTTTGAAAAATTATTTTATAGTTTTTTAGTCTTTAATTTTTACTTTATACATAGTTTTGTTTTAGTTTCATCTTGAATTTCTCTCTTAGAAAGTAAATTACATAGCGATACATGTACTTATCGCATATTATAATAAAAATTAAATAAAAATAAAAGTAGTGTAAAATAAAAATAGCGTTTTGTTTGCAAATTAAAAATGACTAGTGAAATTATTTTAACTGTCATGTGTGGTAAATAATATATTACTGAACAAAATTGTTCGATGTTCCACTTACTGTATGCTTTGAATCACTGTCGTATAGTGGCAAATATAAACAAATAAATTGTCAAAATTTTAAGATTTATGCATCCTTCAAATTGGTTGCCGGTGGCTGGTATTTTTTAACAATTACCTGATATTATGTAGACAATGTTTTGGTTTGAGGCTTCAGTAAATGCTTTTTGTGTTCGTGCTGAAAGTTAATATTAGAACTACTCTTTGCAAAGTAAGTTATAGATCTTGTGATTGTACATAATAGTTGAGATTTTAGAAATTTGCAATGTAGGGGATCGTTTTTGAAAAAAATAATAGGTTGTTATTCCTTGTGAAAGAATGATTTAGATCGGGCCGTTGCTGAATACTTTAAAGTGTTGATAAATAGATGGGTTTATTAAAACAAATCTAATACTTTATGCGCCCTGAATCAGTATATTTGTTGCTAGATAACAATCAAATAAATGACAGAGATAAAAGATCCTAGTCATACTCCAAATTGAACGAAAAAAAGGATATGCCATAAAAAACATAACTTGTAAAAAAAACCAAGTCTCGCAACTCAGTTCTTCTACCGTAAAAAGTTGTGAAATCCATGTAATACCAAGTCGGTTAATTTATTCAGTCCCTACTTAAGGGACCTTCTGTCTTAAGTTATTACGTAATAAGCTAACCTAACAACATCTTATAGTGACCATATCAATATTAAAAATCTTTTATGTTTTAAATAAATAGATTGACTTGGCCATCGCATGAAAACACAATGTATCTCACAAGTAATACATACATATTATATTAAATTAGATTGTTTAGTGCGATTGCCAAGTCAATCTATTTATTTAAAACATAAAAGATTTTTAATATTGATATGGTCACTATAAGATGTTGTTAGGTTAGCTTATTACGTAATAACTTAAGACAGAAGGTCCCTTAAGTAGGGACTGAATAAATTAACCGACTTGGTATTACATGGATTTCACAACTTTTTACGGTAGAAGAACTGAGTTGCGAGACTTGGTTTTTTTTACAAGTTATGTTTTTTATGGCATCTCATTTCTTTTTGTAGATAGTCCTACTTTTTTTCCTTTCCGATACCTTCTACTTTTGGATACCAACATTACAACCTTACTTACGCACATTGATACAATTTGCGTAAGTTAAATTTTATAATATTTATATAGGATTACAAAGTTATTTATGCAGTTGGTGTATCTAGAAAACTGGACCGAAATTGCAAAATATTTTAGTTTTTCCTTGATTTATACACTAAACACTAATTGTATTCTAAATTTGAAGCTTCTATGTCTGCTAGAAGTGCCTTAGAGTTTTGATGATCGGTCAGTGAGTGAGTGAGTGAGTGAGTGACAAAATTAAGAAATTTGACTAGTTATAATTCTTAAACTACTGGTTCAAATTGAATGAAATTTGAAATATACCGTACTTATGCAATGCCTGCTTGGTAACTGCAAATTCAGTCTTCTAGTTTTATCCACAACGAAGTTATAGGGGGGTCGAAAATGGCCTGAACTGTTTCGGGAAAAGGATGGTACGGCCGTGCCGCTTTTTTGCTCGACTTGGCGGGGGCACTGCCGTGCCCCCAGATGAATAAGTCCTGTTTTTAACAGCTTTCAATCGGTTCTGTATTCATCCATCATAACATTTATCGGAATCGACTTTTAATCATTCAACTAGGATTTCCTAGTCTGAATGTTGTAACGTTGCCTGGGTAAGCTCTAAACAAGCAAGGGGTTCGGGTGGGTAATGAAAAGAATTCTTTAATCATTTTAAATTTTATGTGAGTATAGTATTAACCTAATATTTTCTTAGAAAAAAGATTTATACGGAGAGATAGAAAGATATAGAGGTTTAATTCGTAAAATAATGGACCCAGATATGCGACATGTTTAATCTAGCCAACGCGACTAGGGGTCAGTCCGCAACTGTCCGCACTTTCAACCGGACAACAAAGCAATACGTCACTGAACAGGAAGCAAAGGAAACATCTCTGCTCTCTTCAGGAGTGACCAAGTCAGGTAAATTGGGATTTATAACAAAAGTGTCGTCTCTGGCATATTCGGGGAGGAAATATACCAAGTCGACATCTTGGCAGCTGGGAAAGGACTGACTGCTCCCCGCGATCCCACCGATATTTAAACGGAATTTTCCGGTAGTGAAAGATAGGCCTCTCCATTCTGAGGGCTGCCAGATGGGTTCGTTATAAAGTTATTCTTTTACCTTTGCTAAGAAGCCGAAAGAAATGCATATTTTATCTTAGTAAATAATAGTTTGACACATTTATTTAGGTAAATTATAAGAATTTCTGCTTCTAAAGAATCATTTAAGTAATAAATTCTGGGAGGAAAAAGTTGTCCACAATGGTTGGAAGGAATTTAAAGAGCACTTCCAAATGAAGCCAGAATATATAAAAAAAATTCCATCTCATTGTAAATTTCAATACCTTTGGAGAAGTGATTGCTTACTTACTTACTATTGCTAATTTGGTTGGAATCGGTGGGACAACAAGTGACAAGATATCCTTGAAAAAAAAAGTAGAAATACTTACAAGTATTTACCATCCATCCATTTGTTCACTGGAAAGGCTAAAGAATCAATTTCCGGCTTTCGACGGAGCTGTTGGTAAGTTTAAAAAAGAAATGAAATGAGAAGAGGAATAGGCTCATAAGCTTAATTTCCGCAGGCAGACTGTATTAAAGTTTTGCCCCTTAAAAAACTGGCGGTTGATTATTACAATTACAAGGGCTGGTAATAAACAATTTTGCACGTTCTGAAAGATTATATCGGTTTGTATTAAGGCTTAATAAAGTAAGCGCAAAGTATAGGAAATAAATATAAAATATCTATTTATTTTCAGATATCGATTTATATACATACATATGTACCTAAAAACGTCCTCTCTTCCGGCAGGTGTAATATAATTCTCAAATTAACACTACAAATTTGAAGAAATACATGGAAGACAAAAACTATGATATGGCGTAAATGATTGAACCTACAGAATAATTTCTTGCGTCTTAATGTGCGGCGCTATGTAGGTGAATGTTTCCAGAATCACGCTGTGATTAATTCTATTATGAATTATTATTATTATTAGTGAAAATCTTGATATCTATGTATTAGTCTGTTCGCTGGTTTGGTTAGATCGATCTACATAATATCAGAAAAGATCAAGAGATCCGCATTCTATGCGGTCTGGTCTAAACTAATCTGCTTCGCTTTCGTTTGACTTGGTCTAGCTTGATATTTATCGATCCTTTGTGATCCAAAAAATTGTCTAGATCAGGTTGGACCAGACCTTTTGACAATTTGTAAGTTTGTGACAGTTAACGGTTAGAAAGGCAGTCATAGTGGTCTTGAGAGGCTTCATTTAATAAAAAGTTATTTTCAAAATAGCAAGATAAAAATTGATTACTTTATGCCGAACAAATGAATTTACCCTTTGTTTATTTTCTACAATTGATATTTGATGATCTTAATTGATCGATTTGCGTTCGTTGAGAGTTCGATCGTTTTTCGTTTTTGATTTAATCTGACTTACAATTATTTGACATCTGATTTAAGTTGATCCACTTGGATCTGATCAAATCAAGATCAGGGCCCACCGAACAGACCTATTATTTTGTTCACCTTTAAAGCGGTAAACACACTAGAAAGAATTAAATTCTTATTCTGGTAAATTGAAGGGTGCTGACAGTCGTTGTAATGTGGACTTATTGTGTCATATTCAATTCAAAAGAATGCATTAGGTGCTTTTGTTTTGAAGCGCATATTCGTGTGCACTATCAGAAGGTAAGGAACCAGCCTCTTTCCCACTTAAAGTAAATATTGAGATTAAGCACCTTGTAGCAGAACCTTTTAATGTTACTGAAGCCGGTGCGGTGTCATCGTGTTCTCAAAACGGTTTGACAACATTTATCAATAATGGATTTTAATTCCCCTTTTTTTATGAAATACCTAAAAGAGTTATGAATAACACGGTTATGAGGGCGTGAAAAACACCATTAAGTATTCAGAGATTAATTTTCAAACTCCAGTCAAGGAGCCTATTTAGCAGAAGGCCTCCATTTATCGTCCGTTTAGGCCTCCTTTCTGCAGAGACCCTAATGTAAATCAAGGTCGCATCCAATACGTGTGAAAAGTTTCCTATTTGTAACATTTTTTATTATTAAGAAAGTATTGACGGTGTTTTGTGGTCTAGGATTACATTACAGCTACATAAATAAAATGAGTAGCTCTTTTAATACATTACTTATGGACTTGTCAGTGCTCTATGATTCTATGGCTCTATCGTAACGTACTTAATATATTATTTGCGTAGATGTTCTTTGATTTTATGAGTACTTTTTACTTTGTTTTTTTAAAACAAACAATTGATTCGTTGATACATAATAAAAATGCATCTTCTGACAGCAGTAAAATAAGTAAAACTTCTAGATTATAAGAAATTAATTTTGTTTACCTTACGATGTTTGCTTTGTTTCACTTAACATTTTCCACTTATGGAAATTCGACTGAAAATACTATGAAATGTGCTGAGAAAAGTTACGAAAAACGGTTCTCGAAACTTTGCAATTGAGTATTTCGACAAATGCTAGCATCCATAAAAATGTATTCCTATTCGCATCTGTTTTGAATTGAAATGTTCTTCTGGATAACCTTTCAGTAAAATCCGCGAGTTCATTTGTTGCTTAAGCTTATTAACTTCAATCTATTATTACCTATTAATTTATTAGTTTAAATGATGCTCCACTTAATAAATGTTTAGAAAAGTTGATCCTAGCTTGAGACTCTTTAGTAAGCAATTGATTCAGCACAAATTTGTTGTTATAGAAAATAGAAATGGTGACAGACAGCCACTTCTTACTTAAAAACGATCGGTTGTCAGTTGTGATACAAAAAACAATAAAGACGTATGGCGTCGGAGAACGGCTGATAGAAGCGAAGCCTCTACGCATTTTCCGGTGGAAGTGAGGGGAAATGGATAATTTGGGAAAGCCTCGTAAAATGAAGCTGGTCCGCAACTACATTTTAAAATTTACCTCGTCCAAATGCGTTAAGAATTGGCTGAGCACTTTCATAAGCCGGTGCCGTCCTAGAGGATATATGTATTTTAAAATTTATCCTTCGCCATTAAAAGCGTTCCGCTCTTCTTTTTGTTATTTGTAATGGAAAATGAAGAGTAATGTTACAACGGGTAAAGAACTGCAAAAAAAGCTGATATGTAGCACATTTTCCATATTTATACTACAGATTTATTTATCTGTGTTTATATATAATGTACAGACTTCTAACTGAAGAAAACAAGCTGATCATTTAGCAAATCAAAAATTATTTAGTTTTTCGTGATCTACCATAGGCACTCAGCATTCGTTAACAACCAAATAAGTAATTGACTGTTAAGACTAATTGAACATTTGAGAAAGTGTGTACACACAGTAATTGCCATTTAGTGGAAGTCAGATGGTTAAATGTAAAATTTGTTGTGATAGTCGGACAACTTGAAAAGAGAAAATCAAATACACGTAAACGAAGTTCAACTTTTTTAACAAAAAAGAAATATTTTTGTCATATAATTTACATGCCGACGGTGAAAACTATTTTGATGAACTTGTTTCAAATTGACAGTTACCTTGTTGGCAGTTGTTAAAATTATTACAATATATCATTTGATCTAGTACTTTTCCGAATTCGAATGGTCAAGTTGGGAAGACCATTGGCGCTTGATCGTTGTGGTCAGTATCTTGAGTATCAAGCTTAAGATTTCACGCACATTCGCTTAATGGCCATTTAGCACTTAATTGCCATTAAGAACTGCTGTCTGTCTAGGTTATTAACGGCCTGAACTAATGACAGACAAGGCCCAAATTAGTGCCTACTAATTATTAATTTACTTGCGCAGTCTGTTTAGGGTATTAGGCTATATAAGTCTGTAGGTGTTTTATATATAAGCATAATAGAAGTATCATAGTAAATTTTACTATACCTTTACAGGTATGTACGGAAAGGATTTTTTTTCAGATATTATTGTTTAGTAGAAACTAAACATTAATAACAAAATGTATAACTTCACTTAAACAAATACGTTAATGTTATCTGATGTGAATTTTAACTATAGCGTCTCCTTACATTCGTTCACATTCTGGCAGCCCCAGAAGTTTTCCATGAAGCAGGCATTTGTGGAGCAAGTTGATTGAGCCACCGGTTGTTTGGCGATTTACAACAAAGTGGGTGAAACCGATTTGGAGTCACTTTACAACTACACCGCGGTGCACTTCTACTTAATCGGCTTGTTCACTCTCGCAGCATCCCCCCTGAGGTTGGTCTCGCATTGGCGGCCAAAGAAGTTCAATTGTATGCAGGTCTCGGTGTTACATGAACTGAGGGGATTCTCAATTGTGGCAGTCTGATGGATGCGGATGCTTAAAGATTGTTACCTATCCGCTGATGGAATTAATTAGAAGACCGAACTAGCTTACCGTGACATTTGCGGTTTAATGCTAAAGTGCTCATCGCGGGAATTCCCAGAAGAGTCCTCGTCTGAAGATAAAACGCTGCATCGGATTTACCTTTCGGTCATTTGCGAAATTCTTGTGAAATTAGAATACTTCATAACTACGTAGTTAAATAATAAATTGTAAGCCAATAAATCCGCATTTTGAGAAAAGTTAAAATTAATAAGACTGTAGTTTTGCAGAGAGTATCTATACCTATAAATCAACCAGCCTTAGGCATAAACTTATTCCAAAAAATATTTAAACGATTTATTATATTTAAAGCGTCTAGAATAAAAAGCAAAGAAATGAAAAATGAACATTGTGGTTCACAAAATAAGGGTTGCTCTATGAGCAAATAAAATCTTAATTAAAAATAGATTGTTGTATTATTGTTTCCTCGAGAAATCGAATAGCATATTACTTTCCATAAAGTGTAAGAAAAAGTTTTATAAAATTATGGAGTCCAATAACCTCCATTCTTCTTTCTATTATACATGCACTTTCTTCAAGATGATTATTATACCATTTCCTTTATATTACAAAAGATGTGTCAGTGTAGCATTTATTGCAACTACTTTCAACGTCAATCAACCAACTTAAAAAATAAATTGCGTTATTTAGCCTTTGTCCTCGTATAAATCATTTAAACCAAATCGCGTTCGACAGTCTTTTTTTCTTTAGAAAAGAAGAAATGATTCTTCATCGGAAGGCAATCAAAAGTTTGGGAAGATTTGCTTGAAATGAAATAGATATCGTTATTAAGTTTAAGTACCTTGCTTGCATCTCACGTCACTTAGTGCTTGAACTTCTCGAAGAGGTGTCACTGATGAAGATTATACAATGAATTGCAGCATTCAAAGCAACTGAAACCCAAGAGCTAGAGGCCATTTATTTCAAATTACACACATTCATCGTTTAATTTTAACGGCTTAATAGACGGTGATGCAACTATGCCTTAACATGGAGGCATTGGATTACATCATTACGACTATACAACATAATTATGTTCTGATTCAACAGTTCGACATCAACTGAAAAAGGTGGAAGCGAGCCTATGACCTAGTGACCTGTGGGGGATTACAAAGCTAACTGCGATATTACTTCCTTAAGATTTTGGCATGTGCAAATTGCTTGTAAACTGGGATAGAGAATGACAAGACTTTATGGGGTTATTTAGAAAAACACAAAGCCACTAGTAAAAATTTTTAGGCTTGAAAAATGAGCTCGTAGCACGCCCGGAATTGAAGAAGCGTCCGAGACACGGTCGAATCATGCCCGTAGCGTTTTTGAAGAGAAATAAGATCAACGAAGATGTCTGCATTACTTTTGTTTAAAATAAAAATAAATTTAAAAATGGTAATTTGGAATGTTATAAAAGGAACAAATGTATGTAATGTATACTCTTTTTATCTTCCTTCTTTATGAATTGAAACTCTGGGGCTGTTGGGGACGTATTTTATAACGATTCGGGTCATTTGTAGGCGTGGTTAAAAATTTGGGGTTGTTGCAAGGTGTTTGTTAAAAACTCGGGCTTGTTGCGGGTGTATTTTAAGGAACTGCGGGCCTGTTGAAAGCACCATGCAGGTGTTCGACACTCATGTCTGTTACGTGCTTGATAATAAAGTATGTTTGAGTGTACATACGACGCGTTACGGGTGGGCAAAATAAAATTAAATGTTTTTACTCGTGGCCTCTATTTTCGGTTTAAAAGATTCAAATAGAAATAGAAACATTGTTTACATATATAATTGTCGATTGAATCTAAAGCAATATACAAAATGGTCATTGCGCGATAAATTTTTCCCCGTCCTACACTGTCCGTGTTCGTTACAAAATGTTTAGTACAAAATAAAAATTTTGATAATTCTTTGCTTTTGAACCCCATAACTTTTACATGTGAAAATGCATTAGGACAAGTGAGTTATCGTTGGAGAGGTACTTATAACCTCTATTAAATGAGCACCTTTTGGGGATGAAGGAGTGAATTTAGGTGGGGAGGTCTGCTTAGACCACTTTAAGGAATTGATTGGTATAGCTATATAACGTTCCCTACGTAGAATTCGAATACTCTGTATGTATGTGGGTCGGGCGTATTTTTTAATTTTCGTGCTTGATTTAGGAATTTTCATGCTTGGTGCGGGCGCATTTATTCACCACACAGGCTAAGTTGGGGCACTAAGTTCCAATGAAGAATGTTAACTGGGATTCTTTATTATAGGTATTTATTATTATTATTATTTTTTTTTTAACATTTTGTACTTTTGTAGATTACTAATCGAATTAAATTAGTTTTAATTATTTTTGGGTAGATCAGTACGACAGCGCTATGTGAGGTTTAGTATGTGATTGTAAATGTGAATAATTGCAGAAGAGGAAGGCATATTAAATTTGAATAATGTCGCTGATAAGACAAGAATCTATCCACATATGTAGGTACTGTTGAGACATTCGGTAGTTTCTATTTTTATGTAACATCAACCTACTAAAATGTCGTTCCATAGAAATTCATCATAACTCGAAAGCCAAAACTAACGATATACGAGTTGCGCCACACGACGGCGACGTATTCAGTTTTCTAAACGCCTCAACCGGGAAAGATGCCTCTGAGTGAATTCGATAAGGAGGCCAAACGGAGTGATAATTTACCTGACCTCTTCTATACTTGTACTATAACGCTTACGGTAGGAGTTATGCAATGCCCGTCATGATTCTTCCTCCTGAGAAATCCACGTAGACGGAGCACTTGGCAGATTAATTAGACGGCCGAGTATTGCTTTTCGTTTGTAGGTATACGTTTTATTTTTGCTGAAATAAATTCGTCTTCAAGATGCGACATTCAGCTCTTGGGATAACTTTTGAACTTTGTTCGTCCTACGGAAGAAAGGCTTATTATGACCACTAATAAAGCTATGGGGCAGGTCGTATAAATTATGAAAAGTTTCGCGAATATGCTTATTTGCGGCTAGATTACTATTGTGTACGGTCTGAACATTGTAGTATGATCCATTGTAGGATCTTCTCCAAAATAAGAAGTTAAGTTGCATGTTGAGCAGCATGCTCTTCGTTCGTTTTCACCATTTTGGGAGCAAGCCTTATGCAAATGGGCTCTGTGCGTCATTAGGTCAGTGTGGAAATACATATATTAAATTAATGTTATTATTTATAATATGGTAAAATTAATTAAGATTGGTTTGTTACATCTTTTGAAAACTTGGAGTTTGAAACATATTATTATGATTTACTCGACGTTAATAATACCATAATCATTTTCAAAATTTAGTAAAAATTCTTGGAGGAGGACCTATAGAGTTTATTTCATTTCATTGCTTTTATTTTACAAAAAATGTAGGTACGTTATCAGGTTACAGTACCTACATGAATTCATAAAATTCAAAGTTAAATAAAATGTAATTAAAACAAAAGGAAATAGAAATTTAAAGCAGATGTAAGAGAATTTAATGCCGAAACTTAATCGAAAATTTAAATTGATTGCTGTTGCTGGCGTTTTTTGGGGAAATTCGGGCTTATTGCAGAAACGATGCAGGCGTGATTGTTCGATAACCGTGACTGTTGCTGGAATATGTTATAGATTGGGCGCGTTGGGGCGTTCAGAAAGAATTTATATGTACCATATATATTTTTATTTAGGTTTCACCAATTTTATTGAATTTGTACTGAAAATACTGCAAATACCCACTTGCTGTTCTTCCTTGTTAAAGTATAGTAGAAAGCTTGAATATTTAGTTATTATTTATATCAAAATACTAGCTGTTGCCCGAAACTTCGTCCGCGTGGCTTTTGATTTTAATCACGTACCCTAATTTTACCTTTTTCGTTAATTTCTTTTTTTCCGACAACCGAATTCGATGAAACAAAGCTTATATTTTGCCCCAAGCCAAACTTAATCTAGCTGTGAAAAAAAAGCCCATGTACCTACCCTCAGTATTTTGGATAATAGTGTGAAAGGACAGACAGACAGACAGATAGACACACAATCATTTTAAAAATCGTTGTTTTTTTGTATTATATTTCTCTTCTTTTTTCCCCTCTTTCAATTTTTGGTAAATATGTGTATTC
This sequence comes from Tolmerus cingulatus, assembly GCA_959613345.1. Taxonomy (NCBI): domain Eukaryota; kingdom Metazoa; phylum Arthropoda; class Insecta; order Diptera; family Asilidae; genus Tolmerus; species Tolmerus cingulatus. The sequence continues at coordinate 38,760,918 of OY390707.1, forward strand.
ATGTACAGACACGCGGATACTACTGTTTTATTATATGTATGAATATGTGAGAGGCTACTTACTACAAAATTGATATATCTAATAAATTTACTTTTCAGAATATTGATATGCTAAATAAGCCGAGCCTTTTTATAAATTGGTAATTTTACTTAATGTTTAACTTTAACTTGCAGGTACATCTATTAAATTACGTCAGACTCTGAGAAGTAACTATAAGAATTAAAATAAATCTATAGCTTTTGCTATAGATACTAAGTGATATTTCCTGTGCATGAATCAAATAATATATACATATATGCATATATGGTAATAGCAATCTAATTGAACTTTTACATATGTATAGCGTAGTACGGCCTCAGGTGCCCGGATGTCCTGTTCGCTTAAAAATGATTGCTTTTGTTATACGTATTCCAAACGACTGAATGAGACCTAGATATATGCATAGGTTTTTGTCCAATGTGATATGGGAGGAAGGAATGTCGTGGACAAATATGTATAATTGATTTATTTCGATATATAAGTTAAAATAATACCTTATCGTTGAATTTAATATAAGGAACACTTCGATAAAACAAAATACTTATAAAAAATAAGACCAGCATTCGCATAATAAAATTTCAAAACTTTTTGAATAATGTATTATTTCCATTTTTGGTGAAAAACCTATTATATCGAATGAACACAGCTGATTCAGATAATTGACTTAAAAGTCGTAAAATTAAATTAAATTGATTTTATTTGTCATTTGATCAGCCTACGTATTGTTAGTCCTTATACGTTTGATATAATATGTAAATATTTATATTTATTACTCCCACAGTTTCACGAGCATTTTATTAATTGGCGTCGTCTTCTCGCGATGTAAATCAAATTAAAAATGATTTTAAATGAACCGAATGTGGGTGAAAGACATGCAATATTTACCATATATGAATTCTAATGTTAATGCAAATTTGCATCGCCTTAATGTGCTCCTTTTGATATAATATTAATTATGTAGTAATTTGGATTACGTTGGCAAACCCAAAATGCTTTATTATCTGTTTCCAAAACCCAATCAACCAAAAATTGATTCCGATTCAAAAACACTGGCGCTTTTATTTGCCTCAAACGGCACTGCCTCATTAAGGTTTTCGCACTTCAGTTGGCCAATTCCGATCAGAGGTCTAACAAGGCGACGGTGCGGCGAGTGTTTAGCAACAAAAGTTTCGAATCGTATAAGCCTTTTTCGGCTTTTGTCAAGGTTTTTGTGTTAGATGCTATTAAAAAAATTTAAAATTTAAAAATGTTCAAAGACAGTTTCTTAAAATGTAATTAAAACCAGAGCAGCGCAAAGCGTGCTATTATGCGATTGCATAAAATTGGCGACTATTCAGCGTCCAGACAATTTGAGATGTGGTCACTGCAAATTCATCGTTAATTGGGAAAAAGATAAAAGTGAAAATAGAAAATGTCCGTCCAAGCCTTTTCCACTTGAATTCGCCGAAAACTGATTGACCTCATAAATTTGAATGCTGGTAAGAGCCCACACGGCTCCTCTTTCAAGCTCTTCAATTGCCACAGAGATTAGACGTTTTTTCGTTCGGCATGCATGCCTCCCCTTAATTAAAAATTAAGACTTACATAAGGTGGCTGTCTTACATTTCGCGGGTTATGTCATCTTCACAAAATATGCTGTAATCCCAAAGGTAGAAAGACATGGCGCGACCGCCCGCGAAAGCTTGTCTAGAAGAAATTTGAGGCATTCGTGTCGTGGTCAGTCGCGGCCGCGAGACGCGAAGATTAATTGCGGCGCGGCCGGCCATTCAGATCACTGACCAATCAACGAAAATTGTCAAATTACATTGATTGCGCTGTTGTTGGTCTCTTCACACCTTGCTTAAGCGGGGCGTTCTAGTTAAACTTTCTATTTATTTCCTCCGCTTATGGAAGTGTTAAGTGGACTGGAAATTCAAAAGGCAATTTGTCTGGCTAGTTAAATATTTATTCATTACCGTGTTTAATTAAAATTTACTCTCTTTACTTAAAATTTACCCTGCTCTACCAAAAAACTGGTCGATTTATATTCGTTCGACGTTTGTTGTATATGTATCTGTTAAGTTAGCAGATAACTTATGAAACGCTTTATAGAAAAATGCTATACATACCTATGACTGTATGTTATGTGCAGATTCGTTATATTAAATTTATCCTACATATTATATTTTTAAAGTAAATATTAAAAGTAAAAAAATATTAGATTACAATGGAAAACAAATGTTGTAATTATACTTTTATTAAAATAATATGGTACAAAAAAATATAATTTGTTTTTACCCGTTGCATTATCGGATAGAAGACATTACTAAGCTGAGGTAAGTTTGGTACTACAAATAAAGTGGTAAATTGATCACACTTTTATGTATAATAGAATATAATTCTATACCTGGATTATGGCTAATGTTGATACATAGAAAGGGTTTGAATTAGGTGTATTTAAGTACAATTTTGAGACTCGTTAAAAGTTTCATTCAGCAAATATCACGGTATAAAACTATGTATTATCACACAATAATTAATCTTACGCGTACGCTCAATTTTTCTAAGGTATTATGTACATACATGATAATTCTATACATAAATACATTTTAGAAAATCCAAAAGATTTTCCTTGAAGTTCAATATACATATGTATGTCATACTGTGAATAATATCAGTAAAGTTTTTAACTGACTCTGCTTAAATCCACTAATATTTTGTCGTCCAGGTTTTATAACATATTGTTTTACGGTACCTTATCTGTAACATATGTACATACATGCACATGCAGCCTTTTACTAGAGTTGCACGCGGTTTATCCGCGTGAATAATTGAATATAAACAAACTACTTTTCAATACTACATACATTTTAGAATTCGTGAATTTAGTTTTTATGAATATATTTTCTAATGCTGACAATGCCGATGGGAGAAGAATAATAGTTCTAATTTCTTTGCATTCTAAATATAACCAAATTGCAATTACTTCAACACCATTTTAATGGTGCATTTAATTATGCACTACTACAACTATAACCACAAGACATTTTTATTACCAGCAAATCCTCAACATTTATCTTAGTGAATAGTATAAAATATTATTTAAAAATGAAAATGAGTTTTTTAAAATTACAATTCATTCAAATACCTGCAGTTGGTTTTAAAATCGAATCTAATAAATTTTAATTTTTCTTCTTTATTTTTATATATTCATATACATATGACAACTGAAACACTAACGCAAATATATCGTTTTTCTCACCCTCTTTATAATTTTGGGGTAACTTTGCTTATTGGAGAAGACTGTCGAAATGGCTATTCATTGTGCGGGATTTAGTACCATAGTCACGTTTTCATGCCCTAACAGCTGTTCTAGGACAAACGGTTTTCGCAAAAATGTTTATATTTACCTACAATCCATTCTTGTTTGTTTTCGTTGGAAAGTTGCATAAAAATATATCCTAGGTATGATCATGTTGGAGTTTTTATGACTACACGGGTTCTTTTCAAATTAAAATCTTCCTTTGCACCCAATCGTTGTTGCAATAAACCTTAAATTAAAAGGCATAAAATAACGAAATAGGTGGGTTATAGGTGCCCATTAGGTCTTTACAAAGCCTACAATATCTGGCAATATTACCGGCAGGTTATGATTAGTTCCTATTCCTACTCGCAATGTAGTCGCGACTACAGATAAAATGTTAACGCGTATTTCATGTATAAACGATAACGCGTGGAACCTGTTGGGGCCAAAAGTTTATTACTGCGGTAACTAGCAAGTTGAGTTCATTGAGTACGGCGTGTTGCTCTCATCAATGTGACATAATTAAGCATGTTGTCTCTGCGGTTAAATAGGACGCAACTGTTCTGAACCCAAAAAGGTGGACACTGGGCTGCGATTTTGTTACCAAATTATCTTTGTGGTCTGGTCTCTCTCTTTTTCCTACTTTTATTGTGCACAACTGGCATATTGGTTTGGTACCCACCAAAAGAAAGATATGAACCTCCCATAGTCGCCATGTGGAAAAGGAAAGGGGTTAACCTTGTACAAATTTACTGTCCGTCAGCTGGCACGTTTACTGTCACCATCGCTCGCAATCGCAGGTATGACACAATTTTTCCAATTTAATGCACCAAGTGAGTGCATTGTTCGCCGCGGTGCGAATGGAGCGCTGCCATTCAGTGCATTTCGCATATGTTACGCATCGTTAAAATTGTTGTACGATTTGAGCTCATAGCGAAGAACTAGGCGAGTAGCACGGTGATCTTTTCAAGCCCGCTTGAGCAAGCGGCTTCTCTAGGTAAATGCCGCAGCTCAACCTAAAGTTGCCAAAGGACGCCTCATGACCCTATTGCCCACTGGTAGACGTCTCATTGGGTGAAAGGTGGTGATTGATTAGCTGAAATTCTTGTGACACTGTTTATTTTTAGCAACCAAATGTAGGCACGATTGTTAAATGAACACAACCTTGGCGTGGTATTAGAATCCGCAAAGGTGCCATTTATTTAACTACTGAACTCCCCATTTATGGCGTCTTTATGAGCTAAATTAAGGTTGGTTTGGGGCTTAAGCCAAACCAATTTGAATACCGGAAATCTGTTGCGGTGCACCGACATCTTTGCGTCATAATTATAGTTGTAATAGTAGTTATTAACAAGCATGTTTCGGGAATGAAGTTTTGAAAACAACTACTTAGATATAAATGTGGGATGGAATTAAAATTGGTTTCTAAAAATAAATTGGGGTAAATTAGGTATTCGTGTTATGACCCTGAAGTTGTTAAATTGCATTTTTGTAATTATATAAAATAAGCAATTTACGAAACTGTTAAAAATAATGTGGGTTAATATCTTTAGTACATATTTATTCAAGTATGGATATATTTATAATATTTATATTTAAATTTTACTTGTTAAGTATTTATTAATTATTAATACAACATGGTAAAGTTTTCCTCCTTTAATTAAATTTATTAGGTGTATCTTCTAAACAACATTAACATGTTTCGGCAATGTACTCGATTCCACGTTGTGACACTGTAAAATTCCATATAAAATTAAAATTATTAATAGATCCAGTTATCGTGTAGTTGAGAAAAATACTATATACAATTTTTTTAAAGAGAAGCTTTACATAATACTATCTTACAAATACAGGTATTTCCATAGTGATATTTATGATAGTTGTTATGTTACCATGCCTATGGTCATCTAATACTAATAAGGAAGATATACTCAATTATACATAAAATAAATGTGCACATTACGTATATACATATTTATATACATATCAGAAAATATTCCATTCCACATTGAGTTGCCTTATTTAGATTTATTTTCAGAAAGGATGCAGGTCAAATAGAATATTTTTCCAATAGTGAACTTTTAATTGCTCTTCATATCGTTTCCGAAATATCAATATGCTGATTCGTCGAAAACAAAGGGATGTTATTAATCATTTTTAGTAATTTGTTTTGCGAGATTTAGAGCGTATTTATTGATTTGACATGAAGCCTTGTACCAAAAGGTTCGTAGTGCCGTACAACATGGTTGTTTGAGAAATCGTTTTGAAAATCCTGACCAAGTTCAGATTTTCTATTAATACAAGAGTATAGGATCCTGGTCGAAAGGCTTGTTTTATTGATCGTGTTGTCAGTATTATAATAGTATACAATATGCAATATATAATTAGGTTTTCATCTAGCTTTCCTATGAAGATATTGAACATTTTTGCGCCATGCTATTTCTTGGGAATGCAGTGTAAGATTGCAAGAGACAGTGAAGTATGTCGGTGTTCATAGTAATCGCAAAGTAAGAGCATCGCATGGGTTCTTATCCGATTTTAGCTAATTAAAGTCTACTCATGAACAATTTGCTCCAAAAATATTAAAATCGAATTTTTTTAGGAATGACTAGTGATTGTATCTACAAATAAATATTAATTTTATTTAATTTGTAAAGGAGTTTAGAAATTATATTGAAAAGAGTTTTTTATGTAGCATTTTCGCTTCCGGATTTGTAATGTACCAGAAAAATACTTTCTTAATAGTCGATTGCATGGACTAGGTATGACGATAATATGTAAGTTAACATAATATTTATTTGCTAATTGTTAAATTGGATATAAATAATATGAATGTCTATTTTATTGGTAAGGTACAGATTCAAATGTGAGGACTAAAATGTTCCTTCGAGTAAAGGTGTTTATTGTTAATATCTTTCATAATAAGCCGGTATTGCAATGGTCAAAAATAACTGTTCGTTGTTACTGCTTTCGGTTAAATTTTTGGAACCTTGAAATAATTAAGTGCACAATTGAGATTAAATAGCTTATATAACTGGCAATGCCACAAGGCAGCATTGAGCAACATCATCCCGTGAAAAGAGACGAGTTTTGTTGACAGTCATCAGCACCAACGTCTTACCTGCGCTAAGAAGGTGCACAGTCTTCGCAGGTATTGTCTCTTCGAGCTCTTGCTCTTGGAAGTTTCTTAGCGGGCTCTCGCCTGCACGGCTTACCACTGCTTGAGCAGGCTGGATGTTTGGGGCCCGCAATGCACACCGGAGTCTTACCAATTCCTCAGGCATTCCTCCTCTCTCCGAGGTGAGTTAATAACGTATCAAAGCCGTGCGTTTATGAATAAATGTTAAATTCAACAATTTGTGGAGGGGTCCATATATAAAATCGATTTGTTCAACAAAATATTTACCAGTCGTCTTTTTCAAACGCATTTCAAACGAAGTCGTGCTGTTAACGAATTTTGATTTTTAATTAGGAAACTGTCTCAAAACTGACCGCTGAAATAGTGGGAGACTGCCGCGGCTGCGATTAGTTCGGTACCTTGATCCGCAGTGATATTTAAAAACAATTCCGTGTGAAGGTTCGTGAGTTTTCCATGACACCAGAAGTGAATTATGCAATAGTTTGAAAGTTCCAGCACATTTATTACAATAAAGATCAAAATACTCAACAAGTTCCGCTTGCAGTTACAGTGAACGATTTTAGTGCGAAGTAAAATTAGTTAGTTTTGCCCATCATACGAGAAGTACGTTTTGTGGAAACTGTGCCCTGGCCACGAGTTCTTCCTCCTCTTCCGATGCAATAATTGTCATGGACCATTAATTAGGAGTAGATTTAAGAAATACGTAGGTATGACTGCATCTGGAAAGTGCAGAGAGCTGCATCTGGTACTGTCGACCTGCATACTCGGCGTTATATGCCAGTTGTAAAATATTTCAGGTGTTTCTTTTGTGTGTGGCATTTTTGTGCCTCACTTAGAGGAGCTTCAACGACGCTTCACCGCAAAAGTGTTTCTTCAGAGATTGCACTCGATATAGTCTTCGTCGAAGAGGTTGCTTTTCCCTGGACTTTTGTTACTTCTGCATTTTAAAGTCGACCTTGATTGGCAAGCTTTGGTTAGATGAATATTTCCATTTCATTGATGTCGATTTCATCGATAATTATTCAAAGGAATTCGCAATGGTTGTGTAAAACGGCCTTTGGATTAGTTCCAAGGAATTTCAAATTGCTAATTACTTGACAGTTAAAGCAAGGTGCTTGGGCACTGCCAGGATTTCTGTGAAAAGGTGGAAATTATCTACACCTTATCCTAACAACTAGTTAAAACTATTCATACGAATAACCATAACCAACCAAGTCAGTGACGACAATTCCAAACAATGTTAATAGGAATAGACAATAGCAATACAAGTTCTATACACAAGGCTAATACCGTACCGTACGGAGAAAAATAATTAGGTAATTTCTTGTATTTCGCTCACTTGAAGGCAGACAGGTATTGCAAGCAAAAAAGGTTTAAGAAACTTATAAATGTACATAGTACACAAGTGTCGATTTAAGAATTCGAAAAACTGGGATTTCCGATTTTCATTTTAAAAATGAATGCGTAAAAGTTTGATCAGAAAATAATAGATAATAATTATTATTTTTATAATTATACTAAGAAGGCTGCCATACATATGCACTTACATGATGAGTCTCATAAAAAACTGTTCCAAAGTATACCAATTGAATCTTTAAAAAGTTGTAATGACCATTAGTGAGAAGGCCGGTTACAAAGCACAAAGTGCCAAACCTTTTTCTTATTCTTTTTCTGTGATACTTTGGAAAAACAATTGTAACAAGTTTTGTTAGCATTCCTCCATTCAAAATCATAACTGGAGTTATTACAAATTTTTGTTCCCATACAAAATTGTATGATACATAGTGTTGCAATGGAACATGAGCACCCCAGCATTACTGACAGTTGCAAAACGATGTGTAATGTCAAAGATGATTTCAATAATATTATTATAGTATTAATAATTTTTCATCATAACAGTCAAAAAATGCCCCACAATTCATTAAAGCTAATTTAGTGCAGTATACATGTGCAGCATAATGTGACAATAGTTACTTAAATCTAGTGCTGCAAACAATTCATCTCTAATATCGTTATTTTAGCAAAGTCCTCTACTGTTTTATGGTTTGCAACCGACCATTTACACCTCTCTTAATTTATGATTAAAAGGTAGTATTTTCATTAAAATAGCAAGTTTGCAGTATTTGCTTACGTTTGAGTAAAAGCCTTGTAGCAAAGCATGAATAACCGTTGTAAAATGTGTATTAGCTGATTAAATCGCAAAAGAAATTAGATTTTTTTTTGAACAACGAATACATTCATACATATATACATCAGTAAATTGCAATTTAATATTGCAAGTAACCGAAGATATTACAAGGGTGTAATATTTAAAAGTTAGAATCTGCTCCTTTTGCTAACTTGTTCAATACAAGATGTGAAATGTGCGCGATGTATTCAATTACAATAGAATGAGCAAAACTTTTCTATGATACCAGACCAAATACATCGACGAATATTTTTATTGGTCTTACTAAAATAAACTTAAATTTTCATTCAAGACTTTTCTATTATTAAGTGTAGTGAAGTTCTGTTTGAATCTTTAAAGGAATTAAGCTCATGATCGCGGTTAAAATACATTTGGCACTTGATTTAAAAGAAGTCCTAATTGAAGGTATTTGTTTTTATTTAAATCGTCGCGTCGGACTCCTCAAAATAAGTTCTCAAATAACTTCTTACACTCGTAAAAATAATTCATTTGACATGTACAAATTGTTTTTGTTACCATTGGAATACCTTTCCAACAATATGACGGATAAAGTTTTTACGAAACTTCCAAATCTATATACATACTTTGAAATTTTAAACTGTAATGAGGCTTCTCCCGATTGTTTGTCGGATTGGGTAAGTAAGAGGCACTTTTCGAATTCTTTAAGGTTCGGTTTTCTAACACACTATAAACCAATATGCTACAATTTCCTTCAAAGGACTTGTAAGGCGTTTTCTAAGTTCCAACTCCAACTTTTCAAGTGCGATTTTAGTGGTGTAGGACCTATTTTCACGGTGTTCGAACAAACGTTGTGCAGGAAGGAGACCATGTAGAATCGATTGTAATACCTTTGTTCACACCCTTTTGCATAGCTGTCTTAATTTAAATTGAAAAAGTATAATTTGTATTTGATTTCCGCTTACATAAAAGTCTGGACAGCACAATAGTTGGAACCAGTACCTGTTTATACCCGTATTTGTTTTCAATTGGCAACCCTTTCGATACAAATGCACAGGTCTACCTTAATTTTAGCATAAATTCAAAAAGTTACGAGATTAGCATGTAATTTTTCAGTGCTACAGTCGTTGCAATTGTGGGAAAAAACCTGTAGTTGTTGAGACGGCTCTGCAGAAACGATTTTTTTTCTCAAGAAATTTCACTTTCAACGGCAGGCAATGCCGACGTGCCCCCGTTAATGTCGTTAAGTTTGTATGTATTGTGTTATCAGACAGTGTGCGTAATATGAATTTTTAGGAGTTTTTACTAGAAAATCAGTCTATTAGATTCCTCGCGTTTTAAAAGTTCTGAGTTCTGACTAAATTACATTTCAGAATAACCTTTACTCTTGAATTTGATTTGAAAGTCCTTGGAATTTTAGAGATTTTTGTCCATCGTCTATAATACTATGGTATTACTTAGAAGATGTAGAGGGAGAGCACTAAATACTTTCCTAATATGTTTATTTGTGTCAAATGTTTATATTTCAAGACAAATATTATATGAGACATATAAGGACATTGTTCAAATTATAAATATATATGTAGGTAATATTATAATTGGCAATAATTGCTACTCTTGCAGTGTTGCAAAATTCAAGTTCAAAATCAACGTTGCAAGAAGTTGATAAAAAAAAACTTATTGAATCACAAGTTTGCCTACGTAGTCCCCAATGGCAACGGAAGAAGAAGCTTGTCTTAATTTACTAATTGTCCGACCTGGTTACGAGTCGCCGAAGAAAGTGGCGCGAAACGAGAGCTCGCTAATGAGTCGTTTGTAATTCGACGTCAACAGTAGACTTCTGCAGCCAGTTGGAAATCCGTCGGCCTCTGCTTTGAGTTGAATTCCCTGCGCGTACTTCCACTTACACTGATTTTATTTGCAAATGAACAGAAAAGGGAAACATCGCGAAATCCGTCAGTGACATTTATTGCACCATCTCAGCAACATAATTTAAAGATCACTGTGCATACTAAAGACGAGGAAAGTCCGCTGACTTAAAATCTGTCTTCCTGTTGTAAAACGTTTACTCGTTGCTATTAGTCCCCCTAATACAACTTCTGAAGACCCACGAGTTATTGTTCCCCCTCGAAGAAAAAAGTTTGATATTCCGAGTAATAGTTAAATGCCAAAGAGACAGTCAAAGCCAAACTTTAAAATGTCAGGAAAATTTGAAAGTTTTTCTTCGAAGAGGAAGACAGTCGCTCCTCGATTTCTTGCAGAAATTGACTAATAGAAGAATGAATCGATCCATCTTAAAAGTGATCGATGAAGCCCAGATTCCCATGAATCGTTTGATGCAATGAAATCCGAACGAGTGCAATCGTCCAGCAACAAGCAGCGATAACGCAATAGTAGCCACTCACCTTAGTATAATAGTTTGTGATAAGCCGATTCGTTGCTTCATTCAAACGAAATAAATTAATTTTATTTATGAGATTTTCGTGAAGATAACTCTTTGCTTCTTTCGATGCGCAGATAAAGGCGGATTATTTCTTGAGAGCGGCAGACAGGGAAGTCATCCTACTATGTACGTGTTATAAGGAAAATATCTTTCGATGGAAATATAACGGCTACAGATGCATGCATTCACGTAAAAATGGATTTTAGTTACAAATTCTTACACATATGTGCAATAATATTAGGTGAGTATTTAATCATTTCATTCGCAGAGAAAGTTGCATTGCTTTTAGATTCAAAACCGCTGTGCTGCGTAAGCCAACATAATAAAATTGCTTCAAAACTTAAGGTCTTTTGGCTCCACATCAAAAATACAATTTTGAGCCGAGCCGGTTCGTGGAAACTCCTTCAACTCCGGTTGTACTTGAATACGAATTGCTGGCTTACTGACTAAGTGTGTTTATTCGGTGTATGCATCAATGCGCTCTTCGATTCGATTGGTGATTTTGTTTATCTTTACTTTTGCACTCGCAGCGCAGTGGCGGTTTCGCCCTACTTTTCGAACGTTTAGTGCAAAATTAACATTTGGGCGCCAACAATAAAACTCATGTGCGCGCATATTCGGGGTAATCTTATGTAGGAGGTTGCGCTACACTAATTTTGTAACATCGTAAAATCTGGAAAGTTTGATATTTTAATATTCGTGCAATTATACACAATACTTATGATTTTTAATCTTTGTTAACTGCAGCCGTTTCAATATTTCTTTGCTCTAATAATAACTGGAATTAGAGAAGACATTGATTGGATTAACAATTTAATGGTTTCATTTTCTGCCAATGTTTGTGTATTTTGAAGAGCTTCTTTTACAATTGCTCCCTCTTACTACTTGCACTGCAATCTTCAGAATTCCAGTTCAGTACCGAAGTTTAAAGAAAAAAAAGTTTTAGTATCGAAGTTTAAAGCTAAATTACCTAACCTGTATTCTTTGAAATTGTTAGTAAAATAATTACGTAGATTTGAATTGGAAAAGGTATTTTTCCATGGAATAAAGTGGCATTAGGTATGTTATTACAGTAATCTAAAAAAATTATTAATAAATCCTGTTTTTGATAGATGTTGATATAAATAATAATAATAAATCTTCATTTCAATCAACTACTGTCATATTTCAGTACGATTGAACCGAACAATATGCATAGTATATACGCAGAAAGCGTCTCAAGAAATTTACTTATATAGAGTTTTACCAATTAATCTGGTATTATTCAAGTCCTTTTTTAGGACTCTGTATAGCATAAGAAGGAACCTTTTAGTTTCAGTTTGTTTGTCCGTCCGTCGTCGTTGTAAATAATATGAATTAATGTAATACGTTTTACTGCCTTTGAATAAATGTCATATCGCTCTCCCTTTCACTTACAGAATTTTTTCTATTAATTATTATTTCAGAAATTAAAATGAATGTTTAGTTCTTGATTAAGAGAAAAATACTATTAAAACCAGCAAAACACTATGTTTTGGGTCGTTTTTGAAATATTATTAAGAAGTAACAGATTATAATAGAAGGTTTTTGCGGGAATCTAATGAAAGTTGGTAACTATGTGCATATAGAGAAATATAATACGTATTTCGAGTTATGTGATTAAATTAAAGAACAAATTGTTCATAAGCGTGCGGTATTTCTAATTTTCAGTGCATGAAATAATTGATATTTCATGTGTACTTATGAGAGAAAGGAACTTTACACAATACATGTAGCACATTTCGAGAAACTTTAAAATATTTTGCGCTTTGGTATAAAATCTTAAAGTTCAAGCTTTCATTGTAGCAAAGTTTTAAGCTTCTATGACAATCCGTACAAGTCTAATTTTCTTGAAAGCGAGAGCTAAAAACAAATTGTCGGCATTTTACCATGTCACTCTTAACCATGTTTTTAAACTTTAAATATACATACATATGTATGTATTAATAAGAACGCATTAATTTGTGCACACTTTTATATAAGCTCAAAATAATTTACAAAACCCTAATTAGTGAGTTCATAGGATTTGCGTTGTAGTCCAATACATAAACGTGAAATTCGTATTTTAAGAATATAATAAACAGCCTTGCCGAACGTATAAACTAATTAAGTAATAAAGAAATTCAATCAAGGCAACTTACGTAAATTCTATTTACAAATTGCATTTAAAATTGCAGTATACTACAAACATCGCTCTAACAAGATCACATATTAACTTCTCACTGATTGTTGTTCACCATATGTATGTAATGCAAATAATGTGCCATAATTGACTAATGCAAATAAACTAATGCCTTATAAAAGTTTTACAGATCAAATGTGTCATTTTACGACGATGTGGGTGACGTGTTCACAAATATAGTGATACTAATAACTACCGTCAACTGATCCTGGGGATTGGAATTCGTATCCTTAGTTGGCGTGGTTTGAAACTATGTAGCTGGATGCGAATGGTCTATTCACATTGCCAACTTCCCATTTGGTATCGTTGAAAACTAGAGACTAATTTATGTAAATATATATGCTTGAGAGGCCTCTATTAATTAATCTCCTTATCAAATTTTTTGATAAAGCTAAAATAATTATTAATTTAGTTTTGAAATGAAAGATTACATCATGTAAAAGTATATTAGTATACTTCATATGAAATGATCAACGCATAAGGCAATCTACTGAAGGTAAGATATAGGCATTAAAAATCATTTTAATTAATTCAGATCCATTCAATTGACAGAATTTAATGTTTACTACCAAAAACGAAATGTGAAAGGAACCAAAAGACAGTGTGGATATGAATGGAGAAAACAAAACAAATACTAATATCCGCAAACATATGACACAGTTTCAGAGAAAAACATTATTTAGACCAATTATGGTTAGAAACCATACCGCTTGGATATCTAGATTAAATTAGATCTCTTTGATACTTAAACGTCTTATGTAAGAGCTCGTTCTACTGCGGCGTACGCATGTTTTTTTCCTTCGATTTGAATTCAGCGCATTCAGCACCGTTTATTCGTAATTAGGTGAACAGTACAGCGATTCGTATTAAATTCTTGCATAAATTTTTTATGGGCTCTACAGTTGCACTGGGCCTACGAAGCACCAAAGCACTAAATGTGTTCTAGATCGACTGTAATCATTTAAAATAGGTCCCATTCTCTTTGCAGCTCTAAGTTTAGAGAATGTTGCCAGTCCAGTATTTCAAAATCACAAAACGAAGGAGTGGACGAATTTAGATAATATTACTTTCTCATTCGACTGCACACAACGGTCCGTTGGATTTTACGCTGACATCGAATACAATTGCCAGGTAATTGTTTCCTTAAATTTTGCTAAAGCTAAATTATTATTTACTCCTGCCTTTTTCCTATAATGCATTAATGTCCCCTTCAAAACATTTACATAAATCAAAATCTAACCCTTTTATGTCAAAAACCCTAAGGGTAGCACTTTTATAGCATTCCAAAATGATTAAAACCATTTTTTAATCAAAATTATAAATTAACGTAAATTTATTGGACGAAAAGAAGTTGTGTTTCTAGCAATAGTATTTGAAAAAGTATAAAATTATTTAAAATTTTGAATTCCACCCCTCTATTCATTATCAAGAAATATGAAATATTAAACAATTAATAAAACACCTTGAGCATAAGACCATAGCAGTTTAAGAAATCTTAACAACTTCCTCTTAGTTTTCATGTTCCGTACTGATTTTTAATTTTGGTAGATCTTCCTCAATTCCACTCAAGTATGAAGGTGCATGCATTCGTGCTTGTTGCTTGATAATTTAATTTTGAAGTAATTATCTTTGTTTATGGCTTTTATAGGTTGTGGCCCTCATATTAGTACTTATTTCTTTATCTTAGATCTACCAACCTCCATAAAAACACTTGCTTAAAAAACCAAAAATAGTTCTTCCTGATAATTGTTTAAAAGTCAATTTCTTCTTGTTCAAAAAATTGCCATAAATCTTAGATTATATAAATTTCACACTCATACATAGTACCCATTTCCTATTTCAGATATTCCACATGTGCGACGAGGAGGGAAACCGAATACCGCATCTTTGCGCTAATGAAACTTCGTTTAACCAGGAGTACAGAATTTGTGATTGGGATTATAACTTCAATTGTACAGAATCAGCGGTATGTAAATCATTGTTGTGTTATTTTATTGAATTTAACAAAAATTGTTTATGATGTTTCAGAAATGGTTTTATTTAAATGAGCTTACATATGCAACGGAACCGCCTGAAGATGAAGATTATTAAAACGAGTACGATGTATAAATAAGTTTAAATGAAATTTGTTGAAATTTTGTTAATGAAAAAAGAAAAAAAAATTTTGCCACAGACTAATAGATGTTTTGATTTTGAAAGCCGTATATTTGTGAAGATATTCCTTTAGTATGAAACGATTTAAAATGTACATCAAAATAATGAATTGTTCTTTCTAAAAATTATGGTTTTTTGCAATAATGTAGGCTTCAGGGTAGAAAAGGCATCAGTTCATTTTTTGCTAAAGGTATACCTAGTCTTCTAACTGGAAATAAATAAGAAGAATGGGGAAAAGTTCTTCAGTTCGAGAAAACGCTAATGAAATACATATTTGTTGAAGAAAAGAGACATCAGTCCTGGCGTATGTGTGGAAGAACGGAATGAGTTCTAATCTAATCGTTCTTTTCTTGAATTCTTTGATTTATGAAATCAATAAAATACATATATTTAGGAAAAGAAGTAACATAAATATTAAAATAATAATTATAAGATATTGAAAGTTGTATTTTTCTTTTGCAACTCATAGTATTAAAACTTCGACAAGGTGTGAGAATTTAAGAATTATTTCATTTACATAAACTTTTAGATTATAATGTGTAATAATGTATAGATTTAATAAGTTTTAATTTAACTCTTTCAAGTTTTCAATTAGTCTAAATTGAGCACCTGTGTTTTCTTGGCAAATACACTTGTTTCACGGGCTTTAAATGTTTATCCTTTGATATAAATAGTAAAATTTACATTTTTGATAAAGTACAATTTAGTATTAAAAATTTCCTTTATATGAGTAGGAAATCTAAGAATAATATCATAATTGGATGCCCAACTTTTTATTTTATTGTTAGTTTTGGTGGTTTTTGTAATGTTAATATTTTCTGTAATTGGATATTCTTATTTCTGTTTAAGACTACTTGTAGGTAAATATCCAAATATGTACATATATAAATTTAAATTCCAAAACAAAAATAAACTTAAGATAATGCAAAATGTTCCTAAATAATTTCTGTTTTTTATTTTTGTTAATTTTTTAATTACATAATTACATATAATCCAATTGAAAATTAGCAGTAAAAACAAAAGAGTCCTAATAAAAAATATCCATATTTGATAAAAGAGCATATATATGTATGTATGTACATATATGTATGTATATTAAGAAATACAAAATTCTTTCATACTGGTAAAATAACCATTTACATCGAGCTTAAATAATATTCATAAGAAGTTTTTATTAATGAACAATGTTTTCAACTAGGTGTGTGTTAATACAAGGGTTATAAACTTTTTGTATCATAGATACTGTTTTGTGATAGATATAGCATATTGGATTTGTATCGAACTTGTGAATGTAATGAACAACATCATCATACTGCAAGATGTTAATGATATGTTAAAAGAACCCGCCATTTTTTGCAATATATATGTATATTGGGGCGGAAATCGGGTTTTGGAGAAAAAAATTTCCAAATGTTCTAGGCATCTTCTACGGCTACTACGATCTATGATTGTGTTGTTTTTCATTACTAATTATGCCATTTAGGCTTTCAAATATTAAAAAACTACGTAAATAATGTCACATTTATGTTTTTTTATTAGATGGGCTTCAGTTCCCAAGAACACGATTTGTTTAGATTTCATTACTTGTACATAAATATAAAAACAAATAAATAAATAAAATTGGTTCCCTGTAACACTTAAGCCGCCTTCAAGTACAGCGGCGCCCTCTGCTTCGACTTCTGTAATACGAATATCTAGGTAGATTGTTAAACATTTCGGAAGATAAAATTAATGCCTTTAAGGAATTTCCTACAAACATAAAGAAGACAGACGCAAGTCATTTAAAGCTAATGAATGAGTCTTAACAATTTTTAAGGCAAAGTAATATGACAAACAATAAAATGTTTTTATATTATGAAATCATATTACTAAATAATTGCAATTGTTGTACCAAATTTCTTGAGGATTCTGTATTTCCGCCAAATACTTTTCTACCTCTGAATATTTTATTCTCTTCGGATAGTTAGTTACTGTTAATGCCGTCGTTTCGTTACATCAGTATCCTTAAATAAAAAAGAAACAACCAAACTTCAGGAAACTGATTACAGACATGTTTTGTAAAACAAATTTAGTGCATGTTTCCTTAGAAATATGTTAAAATCAAATGTTCTCCCTTACGTGGATTAATTGAACATCAAATGACATCCTGACCCTATCGCACATACACACAGCCATACAAACTGTTTCAAAGCTATAAACGAATTTGAAATGTTCGTTTTTCTCGAGAACGAATACAAATTATGGGAAACGGTTTTTATACAGAGTTACTCTTTAGATTAGTCTAACATATTGAGAAACTTAACTGGTCATAACGGTATTCGAACTCTGTAAATGAAAATTATATTATAATCGAGTCTGGAAAGTGCAGCGTTTTACAAGCTTTGTGAGTGCAACACGTTTCCGGTAGTGAAAATTTTTCTTTTATTCGCAGTTGTGATCAATCTCTAAAAGGTTGAGCAAGGTGGTACCAAATAATGACGGACCAACAAAGTACTGAGTTAGTCCTAAGATGACTTTTGTTAATATTTTATGAAATAATTTTGTATTCGTTTATAATAATGAAACAACGTTTTTAGCTCAAATACCGTTACGCCCAGACAATACCCAGTGCATTAGAATAGTTTTGGTCATCACTCGATATTCTGCAAACCGTTTTTCATAGGCTGTTTCTCAAGAAAATGGAACATTTCAAATTCACTTATAGGTTTAAAACAGAGTGTATGTAGGTGCTGCTTCACTATTTATCATAGATGATATAAAAGGAGTTAGATAATTTTTGAAAGTCAGTCAATAAAGTAGTATGAATCAAAAATTAAGAATTAGACAATCACGGATTTGTTCCAGTTGTCCAAGTAATTAAGTAGGTACTAAATATAACTTGCATTAAATAAAACTCATTTTAATTCCTAAATTGCAATTGCATATACAATATTATCTGCATTTTTTTCAAATCTTTTCTGGGTCTAGAAGTACATAGTAGGAAATTTTTTAACTGAATTGAAATTTATGATATGCATATCATATTACTTTGTGTCAAAAACTGAATACAAAAATTTGTCTGTTTCAAGCTTTGAATTTTGAATGGGTAAATATCATGGCAATTTAATGTATTTTTCACAAATTTTAAAATTTATATATACAAATATTTATACATAGATATACAATATGTAAACGTGAAGGCTTTCAAAATTGAATTCAACGAAAAATTTTCTATCTAGTATGAGCCAGATACAAAAATGAAAAAACATAGTTATTATGTAATTTGTTACAATAGAATATAAGTTTTGTTTGTGAGGTTCGAAATCCCTACCCAGTCAGCGAAGCCCTTAAATAATCAAACGTATTCTTCCCAATACGTAGTACTACTTTATAGAGTATAATACAATTTGCAAAAAGAATTTTCTGGTAATAATAGCCGCAGAGGTTATATGTATTACCCAATTTCCGCTGATAAATAGTCACTGGGTATATAAAACTATATTTTTGAATGAATTTTAGTCACTGATTTATAGCACTCCACTAGTAGCTATTTTTAAAAATAGTAGATTAATTCATAATATAAAACATATTATAATGAAGTATTTCTTATTTTTTGCTAATTGAAAATGTTTAAATAGTAGTTGTAGTTGAATGTACAATACCTATAAAATAGTTATAATAGTTTTAAAATTTTAAAATTATGTTATATGGAAGTAATTTTTCCATGTTTTCCAATTATCAAGGCAGTTAAATAGTTGTTTTTATGGATAATCCTATTAAGCCAGATATGTATTTTAATATCTGTGGAAAATGAATCGACATATCCGCTCATTAACATGTATGAAAATTTTACGAGATAACTCATGGATTATTAATTTTCTTAAGTGGAGACAATTTATAAGAACTATATAAATATGAATGCGGGTTGTTCCTTCTCAGTTTACTGAAAAGTTTTAAAACGTTCGCTTCATGGTTTTACTTCCACAAAGTTTCAAAATGAGAAAAGGTTGTGCTGTGCTTCTACTGTTTCTATTCGCTTTATTTGATCAAGTTGTAAGAACTTTGTAGATAATATTTGTAGTATTTTAATGATTATTTGTCTTCTTTTGAATATTTTGCAGGTTTGTAGAACTACAGGAGTTCAGAGAAATGAAACTCATACTTATGGCCTTGCTACTTTATCAAAGGGAAAGGCAGTTTTAGGTATGTACATATGTATCTTAGAGCAAATAAATTCGTCTTATTTATAATATGTATACTTTTTTAAGGTAAAGGTAATTCTCCATCTACTACAGCATCTTATAAACAGAAAACTAAATATCAACAAAATGTTACTACTGTTGAAAGACCTCTCGATGAAACCATGTCAACTACAACTGAGGAAATTTTCGACTAAATATTTAATGGTTTATTCTCACAATAATGTTGAAAAATTAAAATTGTGTGCGCATTAAAAGTTTTCTTTAAAATTCAGTATTACTTCACTGTGTGATATGTTACAATCTTCACCTTGGTTAAATCTAAGCCTTCTCATATAAAAAAAAATCACTTCAACTGTAAGTTTTGCAGAGAAAAAAGGTGATTTTTGGAAGTGAGTCTGATGTTATTATATTATAAAATAAGTGGATCAACGTTATACATAATTTCAATATTAAAGATCCAGTTCAACATTTCGAAACCGTATTAAAGCCAGCAGTAAATAAAAATCATATATACCTAATTTTTAATTCAAAAAATTGTATTTTAATAATCCCGACAAGAAAACAACAATCAATCACAGTCAATATCCGTAAATCTAGTGTTAATTGAAAAAATTCTATTGGGGTGGTTGTGACCGACCTATCGATTCGGAATATATCTAATTTTATGTTTTTAAATATAAGTTTTAAAAGGATGATACATGTTCATTTCTCATCTCGTGAGAAATACATACAGTTGGGTTCGATCAAGTGCTGGAAAAATCTGTTATTGTAAGTCAGCCTTTTATTATTTTACCGTACTTCTTTGGAGAAAACATTGTTTAAGATATTTTAGAGAAAGCATTATTTTCATATTTTCATTTTGTGAGTTTAACTATAAATTGAAATTAGGTCTAAAAATGGTTGCTTTGACTTTTTCCTTCTCAAAGAATTAATTAGGATTCTTTCTGTTTTTAATTATAAACAAAATCATGTTGAAATTGAAATTGATTTTGCCTCGTCTGAGAAAATACCTGTGGTACAATCATGAACACTGAAGGATTTGTATTTCGTCACTAATTTTCTATAATATATTGTTTATATTATATAAATTATTAAATTATATTATATATTGTTTATATTATAGAAAATTAGTGACGAAATACAAATCCTTCAGTGTTCATGATTGTACCACAGGTATTTTCTCAGACGAGGCAAAATCAATTGAAAAGGGTGGAAAAATTCTGCGTATATATTTAAATATGATGATTAGGCGGTCAGATAATTATATGTACATAGCGTTTATTTAATTGCAGGAGTACGTATTTCAATTCCTTAAGAAATTAATAATGTAAATTCAGCTTGCTCAATAAAGGGGTGTGAAAAAGTGTATAATCAAATACTATATAATCATATGTGATTATATGGTCTTTGGTATAATGCTATTGGAGTAATATTGAGAACATTATCCATGGCTGATGGTTAATTGTTTTATTTAACTAGTATAGCACCTGATCGTATTCCTTAAGTAATTCTCGACACATTAAATTTGCTCTATTCAAGTCCTGTTGCAAGCTTTAATGGAATTAGGACTTTTGAGTAAAAGTGGATAATATTATAGCATTCAGTGATAAATGGCTTTATTTTAATATGTTTCAAGTACTGGCTGAAAATTTAAATTCCTCAATTGTCAAGATACAACCACTCCACTCAACTAATGACAAAAATGTTTGATCCTAGGATCTTTTCAATTCAGAATCAACAACTGACCATACAAGGGAAGTAAATTGGTTTTCGTCAACATTTTGGAGAATTTCTAACACAAATGAATACGGTAAGGCATTATCGTACGAGCGATGCTTTGAAAAAGTAGTTAGTATCCGTGTTATATCCACTAAGATCCCGGAAGTGGTGTCCTCAAGTATTTTCTTCGATCGCATTAACGAACCGCACAAAAGTATTTACCATTTGGCCTACTACCGTGACATGGGGTTCGAGTCCCAATTTCAAAAAATAAAAATTAATTGATAATCGCTAATCATGGATCAAAAACTAAAAAATTATATTTGAGAATAGCAATTTATGTTTTTTTAATCATAATCATTACAGTAAGTGGTCTATGAATTCAAATTTTCTAGCTAACTTATCTAATAGATGTCTCTGTTTTTAACATTGACCCACCGACTTGTTGGCTTACAAATAATGCTAGTTAGGAAGCTTCTATGCACCTACATTTCCGCTTTCTTTAAGCTTAAACTGAGCTTTCCGGCGACTGAAAACTTTTGCTTCAAAGTCGCCTGAGAAAGATTCGATGTGGTCCAAAAGCCACTCAACCACGAAGACACCAAAAGCGGGATCTGGCTTAGGAAGCAGGTGGATGGAAGCACCTTAAGATGCTGCTATAAGACAACCAGCACGTCAGTCGCGAACGGAAACCACGCTGAATTGGTTAGTGACTGGCGTTTGTCCGAAAGTACCGCGCGCGCGTCAAATGATACAATCCTAATATTATCGAATGTTTATTAATTTTTTACAAATTTGGGAATTTTCGGTGGATTGCCGAATGTGCTTCCAGTAATCTGGATTAAATTTAAATATCGTGGTAAGCTAATCCCAAAAGTGTTGTGAGATGAAGTGTTAACAAATTCAAATTTACTACCTCATTCGGACGGTTGCTTTCGCTGCTACTGGTCAAGTGTGAAGCTGTGAGAGCGTCTTTGTGTTTATTTAACAAGCATTTTTAAATCACAGTGGTGGACTGCATCCGTTTCACAGGCGCAAATTTAGGGGGTTTTCATATTATACGTATTGCATACTGTGGTTTTCGGGCCGCAGCTGCGCCGGCCGGGTCATTTAACAACTTTTTATTTCCAGAAATCTTTTTTGCTTACGGTTGAAAAGTTGTTTGAGATGTGAACCGCGAATGGACCCGATCCAGTTGGATTAAGGTTGTATTCGTGGGTATAAAAGCCTTCTCTTTGACGCCTGCTTCCACATACCTCGATTTAAGTTTGCCTACTGGCTTTTGTTGCACTTTCTCCCTGTACGGTAAATTGAGCTGAATATGCACTCCAAACCTTAAGAGCTGATGTAATGGACAATGTGCTTCAAGGTTGTTAGAGAAAAGTCCGAACGACTGTTTGTCACATTAAATTCACACAGTAAGAAGCGCAACTAAAGATAAAAATAAAAGTTTTAATGTCTTTAACTGTCTGTCGGAGCTATTATCCTACATTAGACAACATGTAGTTATGTTATGTTAATGAGTACGTATGCTTGCTTTGTAGTTCCACGTGTCTTTACTCGACCAGCGATTAGCCGTTGATGGCTTAAACATATGTAAGAACAGTTTTCACAACACGTCTTGCAGGTATTTTTATTTGGAATCATTAAAACTTTACAATAATGATTTCGATTAGCGCGAATACAGCGACTATATTAGACACACTATGAAATTCAGTACAAAAATTATATTTAAGTCGCTTAAGGTTACTTAAAGAAAATTCTATAAACTTGAAAACTGAAATATCGTGCTGATTACTGAAAAACTAATTTAGGTATCTAAAATTAATGGGTTGAACAACAACATACTTTTTATGTATACATTCTTATTTTGGTAGAAATATTCCAAAACTTTGAATGCGGTTTAAATCTTCTAATATCACATAAATCTAGCAATAATTTTCGCTCGGCTCTTATATTTCTCCTTAATTCAAAATTAAGCATTAGTAGAATAAGCCCAACGAAGATAATAAAGTCGAATTTTCCAATAGATTAATAACTTTGTTTCTTAGATCAATAAACTTTGCCGAGTGTTAGTCTTATATGCCGCATTAAGGAACTAATAATTTTATCCATCTGATAGCTATTTTAAATTATACCTATGCCGATTATTGGGACAACTTTATTCGACGAATAAATTTATCCGACGACTGGAAAATATGCCCTAAGTAAAATAAAAATAAAAACATTGATGGGTCAATGAAAACTGTTCCTATTTAATTTCCAAAAAGGTACTGAAATTATTATTTCTAACTTACCTATTTGGAAGCAGCGATACTGTTGGCTTTTTTAGTACTCAAATTTCAAGAGAAACATTCATGATAGATGTTGAAATGATGTATAAATTTGTCCAAAACTATTATATACACCTTAGTTCTGTTAAACTTATAACTTTTTTCGAAGAGATTCTTCTCATGCTATGAGGTTGGAAATTTGGTATTCTCTTAGTCGTGACATATGAAAATGACAATTCTGGTATATTTCCTAGAATTCCAGTTGTCGAAATTCAATTTTATACAATACTATGAACATGTTTCGGAGCATTCCAACGTTTCCAACATTTTTAATTTTCTTAAGTATACTTTTTCTATTTTTGACCGAGGAAGTAAATCACTGCCAGGGCTGACATAATCCTCATAATGTGCTTTTCCATTTTACATAACTTGATAAATTGCTTTTATTTAGAATTAGAACGATTAACAGTTCCTTTTTTTAGAATAATTATTATATCTGTCTAGAATTTAGACAGGAAGAAATAGTGATCTGTTTGCTAAACGCAGTGTCACATCCTGCTCTAGGTGTTTTTCCACAGTATTCTTGATCTTCGAATGACCTACATATATATTTAAAGCGCTGCTAGGTTAATTTATACCAAAGCAACTCGAAGAATTATCTGTTTGTCTTAGGGAAAGGATGCTTATACACTTTCTTTTAAAATTGAAAAAAATAGTTTAACTTATTTTGCCCACCGTGCGTCAGTTGCTTCAAGTTCTTTTAGGTTGTGTTCTCATTTTTTCCATCAAAGCATTTGAACTATTTTATATTCCCTATTTTGTTATTATAAACGCTTAATGTTTATCAAAAAATTGATACTAAAACCTTTTATCCATTTGACTTTATATTTAAAAAAGTCTTTAGTCTAACGTTTATTTTTGTGCACATTAAATCTGACTTCTGACGACAACTCTATAAGTAAGTAACAAAAATTCCACTATTATCATTTAAGTCACCATGGGATGGGAATTCCAGTTGACGTGACTTTAGGCGAATCTGACGTCTATCAGAATAAGGCTGACATATGTATGTACATACGTATTACGTAACGTATGTGTAATTACCGCTAATATTTACACATACATTTGTAAACTACAGTACTTAAAGAGCAGCAATCCAAGTAAATTTTAAAGAGTATCCTATTTTCGTTTTAATTTAGATATTATGCAAATTCGTTGCTCTGGGACTATTATGGCGGTACGCTCAGAGTATGCTATCCAACTCGTCGAACCTGCTAAACTACCTCGATTACGGGTTTACTAATTTTAACAAGGAAAACATAGACTTCTTTTAGCAGAAATGTTACAAATTTATACATGCATATGTTTCAAAGAAATTTTTACAGTAACTGACCCTAGCCTAGAACTATGGAATTAGTGGAAATTAAGGCACTAATTTGCTTCTTATGTTGAAACAATCTACTCCATTGTATACACTATCACTGTCGCAGTTTTAACACAGATTACTTTTAGCGGAAAATTTCACCTTTAGCGAATTGATGTCATTCTTTTAGTCATTATTCAAAGTATGAAGCTAACTGCTCAATTAAGGTTAAAAGAATCAATCGTGCAAAGACTGAAAAAAGAGGGATCCTGAACTGGATTTTTTGTTAATTGCGAGCGCAGGAAGTTCAGCCGTATCCAAACGTAGCAGAGTAAAGTTTCTGGAGACAATATGTACATTAAACGATTTCATAATTTTGAAAAAAATACATTTAATGCTACTAGAACACCAATAATCGAATATAGGAAGCAATTTCAGGAATAATTATTTTCTCACAAAATGTTTAGGATTTCAAAAATTCGAATATTACACATTCAATGTAAACTTATAAATTTTAGATGGTACCCTAATATATTTTTGATCAAAGCATTTCTTTGTACATATTTACTTCAGATTAAAGCAGTATATTTTTTGAAGCGGCCAATGAATGCAAAAAAAAATGGCTTAATAGGGCCATGTTTGTGTTAGATTAAATTGCTAAGATAATGTGATATTTTAAGGTTTATGTTTTTTGTGAAAAAGAGAAATTTAATTTTTGTCATTCATTCCATCTTAAGGAGTCATCAATTAATAATAATAAATTGTTCCTCGCCAGAAAACATGTCAAATGTTATTTCGGGAAAGTGGAAGACATTAATATCCATTTCTTTTTAATAACATCAGGGTGTTGAATGCCTAATAATTGTTGTATTCGCAAATCTACGAAAATAAAATGAATATAAAGTGTGAAAATACAAATACTCATCCAAAATCTTTTCTGCGGAATTTTTGGTATTCGTTTTCATTAACATTTTCAGTGACCTATAAAATAAGTTCGAAAATAAAACAATACATTGGATTGCCTGCTCTGTAACCAGGAAACCACATATATGTACATGCATACATATGTATATAAAGAAAATTGTTACAAGCATCATTCTGAAATCCATTTGGTGTAGTTCATTTATACCATGTGTGCATCCAAGCGACCTTCACGATTTACACTTTTATTCTCATCACGCATAACTAACCTACATTTCTGCTATTATCATGTTTTTCTATTTGTATCTGGGTTTCTTTGCATACGGAAGCATGAGGAAAGGGAAAACTAACGTCAATCTGAATCAGATTTGCACTAATCTTAACAATTATTATGCTTTATTACAGAAAATAATAAAAATAAAATAATCGAATTAAAATGAATTAGTGGTTGTGTGTATAATTTTATTATTAAAGTACTTACGGTGAAAGTTTACTAAGTTGATTTTTAATATTGAATGTAAAACTTCTTAGTTAATACACTTTGAATGAATTGAGTTGAATTAGGCATGTATAGGTATGTTTAATTTACTAAAGTTAGTTCAAGTTGATATGATTACTACTAAATTTGGATTTTATTGTAGAGTTGCACGGAAACACTTTTTACCACATCATGATATTTATTTGGAGGCTTTTTACATACACTATATATATGTATATTATTAACAACAAATTAAGTAAATTGTAGTAGTCTGGCTATCAAGCTGTACGTAATTGAAAAAATACATTATATATATCTTTCCAAGAAAATATATATGGTAGCGATAGTAAAAAAGAAAATAAAGCTCTTTCATTTTGTGGCTGTACGATTTAAAATGTTTAGTGAAAATCAACTCGTTTCTTGTTTAAATAATACAATATTTAGAAAAGAATATGGACTACTTTGATGTGTTGTGAACTAAGAAAAATTTTCCACACACACAAGTAGATTCTGCAAAGTCATAATTTGCATGGCCAAAAATATTTGTTGGTCATATTATTTATGAATCTTCTTATGGACTAGCCATGTAGACCTTTAACAAGATGCTATTATAAAAATAGAGATAATATAATTAAAAGAGTAAGTTAAATCTCTATGATCTTTTGGTCTTTTGTGTCGTATAACCCTACGTAAAGGATAGGTACACACAATTATTGGGTGGTGAAAAAGCGTGTACTTTGCTGATTTCAATTGATAAAGAAAACAATGATATTAATTGCGATGAAAATTCATTATTAAAATAATCTATATATTAAAAAAATAATAATTGTTTACAAAAATAAATACGAAATATATAGGTACTTTGTTACTTTGTATAATATTACAAAAGTCTTCATTTCTATTTTACACCATTCATAGACATATACATATGTAAATATTAAATTTTTATTATATAACTAACTTATAATATAAGTTAAGGTCTAAAAGAATTAGTGGCTTACTCTCTACAGAGATTAAAGAGCAACGTTATAAAGAATAAGAAATTGATCTAAAAATGAAACTGGTTGGTTGACTCATCTGTTACGTGTACATGTACATACATATACGCTCTATTGATTTAAGGTGTATTAAAGAGTTTTTAGTTAAAACATTCATTGACGAAAAACTTCACGTGAACTGATTTCTTTGAGAAGTGGGTTAGCTAGCCCGCAATGATATGTACCGACTCCAAACGCAATTTCCAGGTTCATCTTAGCCACTCAGGCGATTTTTGGCCACAACATTGACCAATTTGTCACTGTTACACCGAAAAAATATGAATTAAGGGTATCGAACTAGATAAATTGATTAAGAAATTGATTAACCTAGAAACTATGCAAACGATTACTCCGCTTTTAATTGAGTTACTTTGAAATGCACGTAAGTTACATCTCATTGAAAAGGTAGAAGAAATTTACTTAGGCTGAATGCACCTTTCAATTGGACGCGTGGATTTAAAGGCGTACTATGCGAGTACTGTTCACATTGTTAGGTTGGTGGGCTGCTTGGTATTCAACCTTACAATAAGAGCACGGGTTGCTTTCTTTAGTCGGATTGACAAATGTAACAAGAATTACTATGCGTTTTGTAAACATCTCTCCAGACAGCGTGATGGGTTTGACAATTGGAAATTTTTGTTTGCGAATTAAGATCAACGTTTGAAAATTCAGGTGACTAGGTCATAACTTCACAGCAACAGATGTTAAAAGTAATGTCAGTGGAAAATCTGGAATTCTTAGTTAGAATTATGCAATGACTGATGTCCGCTTTTAGCTTTTTACTACTTATTCAATTTGTCGGTATAAAGACAGTAATATTGTTTTGTGCTTCTTTATGTAATATGGTATTTATAACGTAGTTCCCACATTGATTAAGTAAAAATGACAAATGTCTCGTGCGATTTGTGAAACTTGGTACTTAAAAATTTATTCATTTTCGTTTTTTGGAATACAATAAAATTATGGGAATTTTCTTAGAAACACTTTTAAAAACGATGTGCACTAATTTGGAAACAGTTTTTCTCTTTACACAATTTGCTTGATATAATATTTTATTACATGAGTTTCATGAAATTAGTGCTTTGAAAATGTTTTTAAACGCAGATATCTACTTAATGGTTTTCAATACTGTATTTGCGACACTCGAAATATGGTAGTATATGTCGTATGTTCGTAAATTATTGACACCTTTTTTTATATTCTATAAAAACTATTTTTAGTACCTATTTATTGCTTAAGTACAGTGTATGAATAACATTATACGAAATTTACAGCTCAGTATGCACAACTAGTTTGGTTGTAGAAATGGTAAATAAATGTGGCAAAAAATGACAAATTTGATACAACGTCAAAAATAAAAATAAAAACACATTTATAACACTAATCAGCAACATTTTGAAACAGAAAAAGTCATACACATACATACACATCATTTCCGTAAGACTTTATCCTTATATTACGAATTCATATCAAAAATGTCCTAACAGTTCATGTTTTGGAGAAAAATAGGTTTGGAGACTATAAAACATCCCATTTTCGAATAGTTTTCAAATTCCTTAGAAACTTAACGAATTCTTAGGAGTTTGAAATGTGGGTGAAATTGAAGTTTAAAACTTAAGCTATTATTTTAAATTCGAATTGCTTTTAGACTTTCCAAAATAGGTACTACAAGAATTTCACTTTTTTCTGTTAAGTGATTACTTGATTCATGATAATGCATGATAATCACAACCAGCGAACACTCGCTCAAAATTAGTTCCTCAAGATGCTTAACAAGAGCTTGAAATTTAGGTATTTTTATTTTATTTATCGAAATGAGGATTAAGAATTTCATTTCAGTCACGTTACGAGTTCTTTTCATGTACAATTTGTTTTTTTTAAATCTTCAACAGTCTTCAAACTAAGAACTGTTGTTAGGTTTTTGCCTTATCTTTCTCAAAAATGTCACTTACAAGAATATTTATACTTTCGAATTTGTATTTGTCTCCTCGTTGCCTTATACTTATTCTGTTACATAAATAAATACAAAATATGTTGTTCAGGGTAATGTGTTCGAAAGGCTACATTCAACGATTCCTCACAAGAGTAGATACAATGCAAAATAATTCTTTTTTATCCCTCGTTTACTTGTATAGGCTGCCCTCTCCTAAATTTTTTTTTCTATTGTTAGGTACTCTCCATCTTTCGATCATGGTGATACATAGTATTATGTGTGAGTTTCAAGACCCTATTCGTTTTTGTTTGGTAGGTAGAGGACTGAGACGGATAGACAGACAAACATTGTTAGTTGCTTTCCGGTACGGAACCAAAGAATTTAGTAAATGTAAAATACTAAAATACCGATTTTTTCTTATAAAAACGATATTGTACAAATCTCCATGAGGCCACAACATTGTAAATAGTTCATTCCACATTAATATGACCACGGTTATTTTGAATTTAAAAAAATTTGTAAAACAACGTATTTATACGTACTAGTTTTTCACGATAAATTATTCAAAACGAAAAAAAAATAGTAAAACACTGCAATTATCATATGAATCGACACTTTTAACCGCAGTCCTGTCCATTTAAAAATTCGTTCTTATTTATTCAGAAAACGTGTCGCATATGTTTATTTCCCATTTCTCTTCAATTCATGTGACTTTGATGTTAGTCATTATTGTGATATTATACATATTTATATAATTTCTTTTTTAGGTGGCTCTTTTGACGAAATGTGCTGCAAGCTTTTGATTTTTGCCTTAGTGTGCTTAACTACGTCATTGATTATTGTCGTTGATGGAAGTTCGAGCAGAAGTAGTTCGCATGGAAACTCGTCCAAGGCTTTAATTCGTAATATGCATAATATGTGGGAATGGATAAACAGCAATGTAGATGTCAGCGAAAGTGCCGTAGAGGAAGGTAAGGAAATAAATTTATTTAGACAAATATATATTTGACAATCTGTAATTCATTCGCTTCATTAACTTCTCCCTTTAGTAAATGCAAGCTTTCTAATTAATAGTTATGCAGCGTTAATATGTGTACGTGTATCCATACATACATAAATGTAGGTTTGAACTTATGATTCGGGAGATTTTATTGGATAGAAAGGTTCTAAATTAAAGCGATAGTGGAAAGCATCAATCGGTTCCTTGCAATGGCACGGTAACATAGCCTGTATAACGCTCAAAGTAAATATTGCAGACAAGACATGGCGCTTTGAAACAAAAGTTAACCAAACCACTCTCGTATGGTATTAAATGAAAGGTATTAATGAAAGAATTTCGAATAAAATATCAAATGTGATTAACGACGTCTCCCGTTTCCGTCTCTGTTTAATTTAACTTATTTGGTTTTCTTCATTTTTATTGGTTAATCTAAGAACACTGTGGTCGGAGCTTTTGTTTTCAATACTCTTTACCGGATGTGTGATGTTATTTATCAAAGAAGAAACTTCAAAAAATTCTTTGGTTTTTCTGATACCTACATATATTTTTCACCGGTTTCACTCTGCCAATCCTATATCAATGTTTTGAAGAAACTATTATATTTGTTCTAGAATTGGGCTAGAGTTCTTTAGATCAGATAGAGAACTTTATAATGCTCTAGATCTGGGAGTGGGTTTAAGCCAAATTTGTAAGACAATTCAAGAATGCTGGTACCGAAATATTGTTATCGTCATAGTATTTAATAGAGCCGGTGTCGTAGAAGTACGTTTTAATGCAGTAAAAATGGAATACTAATTGAAGATAAGATGATACATTAGGCTTTTGTGAGAGGACTACTAGCCATGTTGCGATGTCTTTGTTTGTATTTTTGTGTAAGCTTTTAATGTACTTATTTCTATTACCACATTACGACATAATAAAAAAACATGCAACCAACCTTCAAAGCCCATTCCCAATGGACTAACCCAAACCGTCTATGAAAAGCTTTGCTTTTTTTATATTGCTCGCATAAGAAATTTTACGCGCGAAATATTTATATACAGATACTTTTTTAACTAACAAGCTCTTAACTATTTGCTGCATTCTCGGAAAATGTGATCTAACTACTGGAAATATAATTTTGTCATATATTTTGACGCAAATTATTACACTGATCAGAAAGTCCTTTAAAGAATGCAATACAGAATGTAAATAAAATACTACAAAACCTTGAAATAAGAGGTTAGATTAAACTTACACGTCCGATTCCCTTAGTCAAATAGAATTTGTTTTAATATTTCAAAAATGACAAATTCTGGTCAGGCCAGCTATCCTTCCTGTTTACTGTAGGTGGTGCACTCTTTGTAAAAGTTTCGTCAGCACCATAAAAGCGATCATGATTCATTTTTTTAAAAAAACTCAAAAAGAATTTTTTGCAAAAGTACATTTTTTTTTGGAAAAATATAGAATATAGTGAAAGTGATTTGAATTTGAAAGACCAGACAGTCTCCAGTTTTTGATCTACTTTTTATGGAAATAATGAGGGCATTTTATTGCCCCATTAAATACTTAAAATTTCCAACTGACCGACCATGCAAATTAGTTTATCACTGGAACTCTGCTGAAAGCGTGAAAAGTTGTTGTCATATTTTTTCTCATATTTGGCGATGAGAACTAATAAATTAAAATTTCCGCTGGATTACATTTAATTTGATATGGCTAGGATACAATTCGACAAACAAGACTCAAAACTAATTTCGTCGCGAAGTAATTACTAATTATTTATTATTTCAGGTAGAACTTTCGGCCGAATGAGAAAAATGCAGATGATTCTCATACCATTAGTCTTCAAGTTTGGCGTGATGTCTACTCTAATTGCTGTTTTGGTATTCCTGGCATTGAAGAGTGTGTTTCTTCTGAAAACCCTTCTCTTGGTCAATTTGGGTGTCGTACTTGCGAAGATAATTGCGTACAAATATGAACATAAAGCGGATTACCACAGTCCGCTGATAGTGGGCGGGGGCCACTCTCCCCATAGTTTGGGATGGGCTGAGCCACAACCTTCCAAAGAAGTTCATGTGCACATTCATAACCAAGATGGAAAACATGAATTAGGCCACAGCGACTCACCTCACATCATCGAACCATATGGCGCCTATTCCCGTAATAGCATTAACTACGTTAATCCAAATTACGGCCAAGCAATACCCCACCAAATTGGAGGAGGAGGACCTGTCCACAAAACCTACGCGCTAGCATGAAATCACTGGAAACCAAAAAATTAGATGTAGTTTCTATGTAATATTCATTAATTTATTTATTGTATTCTCAAGCTTTCCATCAGTATGACATTCTTATTTATATGTATTATATTTATTTAATTTATTGAATGAATGATACCCTAAAAATATGTAAATAGCAATAATATTGAATGAATCACTATATAATTTTAATATGTACATTAAGAAAAAACGTACATTTCTATGCTGTTTGAAAAAAGTCGTGCAAAGTATAAAAAACCATATGAGTAAAAGCAAGATCAATTATTATTACACAGTTGTGTATCTAATATAAGTATTATATCCTCACTTCCATAAATCACGCCACACCCGGAAGAAAAGATTCTAAAAGTTGTTTTCTCTGTCTCATTAGAAATGAATAATGACGAAGTTAGGTAGCTATTACGAGATATCAAAGCAGATCTCCCGAATAGGAAGTTTTCGTTAAATGTGTTTTGATGCTAAAATTATATTCAAATTAATTTTTTTGACAATGTCATTTACAACCGACACTTTCACATTTGTTAAGCAAAATATTGCTGGGAATAGGTTTGCAAAAACGCAGCTATCTATCCTACAATGAAATTACGCATCTGTCCAATTTTCTTTTATAAGCTTACATTGGAATGTGCATGTCTGTAGTCATTTTTCTTTTCTTGTGTGTGGAAATTATTCCGAATTTCATCAAAAATATTTCACGCCAGATTTTAATTGTAATAATGAATTTTAACCTTCTTTGAATTAAGTCCAAACTTGTAAATCTTTCCACAATTAACATATTCTTTTATTACTATTCCAATACAGAAACGTTCACCGTTTTCGTTTTGCAAAAGAAATTCTTTTTTCCTTGTTTGTATTTATGATTTATAACGAACTTTATTAAAAATAATACTTTATTATTATTTTCTTATTCAAAATTAAAAAGTAAATGTAATGTGAGAGTTTTAAATTGAGTATAACACTTTGTTCTTTATTGTCCCAGAAAAGAGTATGTTTTTGCTTTCTTGAAAGTACGTATTTAAAAAGCAGATAGGTGACCTCTTCTGTGAAGAAAACGAAGCGTGAGTATGTATGCCTGAATTTCGGCTCCATCCAAATCGATATTTGTAATTAAGCACAGAATAAAAATGCCCAACTCAAAATCGTGGTCAGTGCCTTCAGTACTTGGAATGATTGGAATTAATTCGATCAAATCAGGCATGCATACATATGTACACTAAAAAAAAGTAACTCATCACAGAAAAATAGTAAAATTTGATAGTAGAGCTAGGATTTTGAGTTACAAATATATCAATATTATAACTGAGGAGTTGATGATCGAAGCGATCTAACTAAACAATATTAAATTTTACATCAAGAGAAAGACACTAAATGACATACATATATACTTACAATTCAAAATCGACTTTTGACGTGTGTTTTATTTTCCTACATAGGTTTTTTGACTATTTAACATAATGTAAGTTACCTTCAGATACCTACACCCAGAAAAAAAAACATGTAGAAATGAATAAAAATATATGTAAAAATGAAATAAAACGTATATAGAATTTAGTGAAAAGGCAAAGCATTTTAATTTTAAATGGAAACCCATTTTATTTTTTTTAACATATTTTGTATTTTAATTTAAAATGCGCATATGTAATTTTATATATGAAATATGGTTGAAATTAAATGGTTAGACATTTAATTTTGAGAAAATAAATTTCATTTTTAAGTGAGAAAAGTAATTGTTTTTTCCTTCTTTTGGTGCATTTTCTTTTGCGAAAACAAAGGAACATAGGTAATTTAAACAATTTACTATTTGTTTTTACATACTGTTACAATTTTGGCCGCCGAGCGGCTGGCGGACAAAATTGCACTTTGCCCTTCCCTGCAATTCCGATATGAGGACGGACTTGCACTTTTTTGTTGAGAAAAGTGGTCGGCGTTTCGATCCGGGGCATCAGCCAGATCTCTCCATTGTGGCTGATCGCTGACGCCCCCGCCACAGACGCCACAATCTTGCAGATCGAACGCCGGTCCTTATATCCACTCGATGCAATCCCCGAGTGTGAATTATAAGGAAGGAAAATTGTAACAATACATATGACATTTTATTTTTACATAGTTGAAACATTTTAAAATAACATATGTATGCATTTGGTAAAATGAACTTATCATATGTTGAGAAAATGAAATGATTTTGCATTTAAAATTAAAATGGCGCAGTATTAAACTATTACATAATTATTATTTGTTTTAAAATATTTTTCTGTGGTTTTAAATAAATTATATGTGAAAAAGAAATGTTTTCCTTCTATGTAAAAATAAAAACGCTGTCATTTAAAAACAAAATAGCATTTTTTTCTGAGTGTATCTATACTAATATTATAAAGAGGAAAGATTTGCATTTTTGAATGTTTGGAGCTAATAAACAAAAAAACGACTGGACTTCACAAATTCTTTCACTATTAGAATGCTATATTATCATTGAGTAACATAGGCTATATTTATTACAAGAAAAAATTAGGGATCCCTTCTAAAACTAACGAGAAAACCACAAATATCTTTACCCCACACAAATTGATCCAAGCAGTCGTGTCGTATTGATTAATAAAGTTTTTCTTACTACCTGCTGATTATATTTTTTGTATAAATCAAATCGGACATTCAGAAGATATTTTTCAATATTGTGCCAGTTAAATAGTGCGTTTTATTGTGCCAATTATAGGCCCGTTCCACACTAGCCTCATTTCGTTGCACCCGGTGGCAGCGCACCAGTATCTTTCGAAAAATTCGAATTTCATTTCGAACAAATTCGGAAATTTCCTCAGGCTCCTTGAAGGGATGGTCAGGGCACTGGGTGCGTAATCGAGCCAGGTAGAATGTCCCCGGCTGCTGTTACGTGTGGTTTGATGAATTGTTTGGGTCTAGGGGGTTGAAAATTGGACAGTGCCAGGCCGGGTACAATAAAGACATTTGTGAATCCTTAAACCTGGCTCGTTTTTTCTTTTAGCTTTGAAAAGACAAGTGCACATACTTTTTCCCGATGGAGTTAATTAATTATATGTTCTTATATATGCACACCACTAAATTAAGGGAAAAAAGATATTTTTCCTAATAAAAAACATCCTAATTCAGAGTGTTGCGATATCAGCATCAAGTGTTCGTTATTTGTTTCGTGTTTTTTATGCTCAAAAATGACTTTTAGAAGTATGATGCTAGTTTTAGCAGCGGCTGCAGCTGCATTGTTAATAGCATTAGATGATAGTTCTGATGAAAATAGTACCTACTGTCCCAAGAGAAAATGTTGGGTTAAAGAATATAGGAATTTCCGGGATATGAAAGGAAATTATAAAAATATTTTGAGGGGACTGCGAGTCTTGGATTGTGGTGATACAATCAAATTTATAAGAATGGATGAAAATTCCTTTAATTACATTTTGCGACGCATAAGTATTACTATCTCTAAAACAGCCACACGTTTTAGGCGAGCTGTTCCAGCAGAGGAGAAGCTAGCAGTAACATTAAGGACAAAAATTTATTGAAAATCGATTTTTTTATTGATTATGGATGTACAACTATTCAAAAATGTCTACAAAATTTTTCAAATAAATCCCGCTAATAATAAAGATCTTACAGCGCATAATAAAAGTCTAAAAATAAAAAGGTAATATTGATATTTCATACTCCGAACTTTCAAATGCATTTATCTTAAAATGCGATTTTTCAAAACGGGGCCCGCGCTATAGCGGAAAAAGTAATTGATCGATTTTCAAATTTTTTTTTTAACTTTTTTGTTATGTAATTTAATATATCTTAAGCCTAAATTAACTTATTTGATAAATTATTTTAATTTTTCCACGCGCAAAATGGACCAAAAATGACCATTTTGCAACTATTTTTTCAAAGTCATATAATTTTCTTAATTTTGAATATTTTTTTTATGTATAATTTAGTGCCTTAATTAACATGCTTTTTTTTCCGGCGACTCAGAGGCGAGTTATGATGCGGGCCGATTTCTACCTTTTTTTGAGGCGGCAACTTTAACGCTATCTTTAATAATGGAAAATATTACAAAAACAAAAAAAAATTGTTTTTTATAATCTATAATGATATAAAATTATGTGTAAAAAATATTTTGTTTATATCTCTTAAACCTTTTTTCTAAATCATCTCTCAAAAAACGCGTTAGTTTTACTCAAAACTCCCGATGCGTGGCCATCAGATTTCTTGCCACTGGTGAAATTAACATCTGACGCCTAATCCCAAGGCAGCAGGTACAGATAAGAAGCAAAGGGTACTGACCAGGTTGCACTCGGTGCAACCAAAGTGACACCAGTGCGGAGTTGATCGTTAAACCACCCCTGGTATGGTTTAACCGATTTGGTATCACTTGAGAGCTCTTTCGCCTAAATTCAGGTAAAGTCTCACAAAATCGGCTCTTTCGCTCCGCAATGATTTTCGAAAGGCCCATACACTCGCAAAATAGTCTCTCAAAAATGTGTTTTTACGCACGATTCAATTTGTGCGCATCTTCGAAACAAAAGTGATACCAGTGATATAATCAACAAGTTGATGCACCCTGTGTGGAATGGCGGAAAAAGTACATTTTAGAACAGCTTGTAAAAAATTTATTAAATGTATTCACCCTGTACTGTTCAATTTTTATAGTATTCTCACTCTTTTTTAGGTAAGTATTTTTCAACTAGGACGCGCAATAGAATTTTAGCACATAGTAATAGATCGGCATTCAGTTACGATCCACAAATTGACTATGCTTATCAGAACAGCATTCAAATCGAAGCAATGAACAAGATTTGTTCTAAATGTTTTGCTAAAAAATGGACTGATGAAGCGAACGGTATGTGCTGTGGGTCTGGAAAAGTTATTCTTCTTAATATTGAAGAGCCACCAGAACCAATTAAAAGACTTTTGACAAAATATGTGATATCATTCCGCGGATCCCGATGATACCGACGAATTTGCCTATATCTTTCAAAAGGTTACAGTTTCCTGTAAAGATATCGTTTACACTTACAATAAATAAATCACAAGGACAAATTTTCTCCATGGCTGGCATCGACCTAAGAAACTAGTACTTTTGTCATGGGCAATTATATATTACCTTTTCTTGAGTAGGATCTCCTGAAAATCAATATGTTTTGTTACCACCTACAAATACAACTGCTAATATGGTGTACAGTGATGCTAAAGGTAAAAATTGGAAAATAAAAAAGTAAAACTAATAAAATTAAATAAAACATTAAAATAAAAAGGTACAAAAAATGTAATCAAAGAAATGTACAGCAACAAATAAACAGATTAAGTAATTAAAAAAAAACAAAAATTACTTATGTCCTGCATAGAGAGACATTTGCTCTACGTTTATCCCAAAATGTTTAAAAAATAAATGTCCAGCGTGCGAAGCCGAAACGGGCCGCTAGTCTCTAATAAAACAATGCAATTATATCGTTTTGTTAGCAATCGGATGAAATTGTTACGTGTTTATGGACCCTTAAGTGAATTTAAAGCTTCACACCTAAATACCTAAATACATATGTATGTATACATGCATGTATGAACCTCAACACATTGACATTGAAAATTCTTTTAAGAAATTCAAATTTTCCTAAAAAGAAAAAACTATATTGTTTCCGCATTAAAAACAATATTACCATAAAAGGAAAAAAAATTACAGATGTAATTCAAGTATTTCGTTCTGATTGACATGTTATAGGTAAATAGGAAAAGCAATCCAAAATTAAATTCGCGGGTCCGGTCAAAAGGTTTATTCCCTGGCTCCCGCTCCCGCATGCCGCTGACGCTTGCCGCTGACGCTTGCCGCTGACGCTTGCCGCTGACGCTTGCCGCTGACGCTTGCCGCTGACGCTTGCCGCTGACGCTTGCCGCTGCTGCTTGCCGCTTGCCGCTTGCCGCTTGCCGCTTGCCGCTTGCCGCTGAAGCTTGCCACTGACACTTGCCGCTCCCACTTTGCTCTTTCCGCTTGCCGCTGACGCTTACCGCATGCCGCTTGCCGCCTACGCTTGCCGCTGCCGCTTGCCGCTGACGCTTGTCGCTTGCCGCTCCCGGTTGCCGCTTGCTGCTCCCGCTTGCTGCTCCCGCTTGCTGCTCCCTCTTGGCGCTCCCGCTTGCCGCTGCAC
Source organism: Tolmerus cingulatus (assembly GCA_959613345.1). NCBI lineage: Eukaryota > Metazoa > Arthropoda > Insecta > Diptera > Asilidae > Tolmerus > Tolmerus cingulatus. Next base: position 38,799,631 of record OY390707.1, read on the forward strand.
GCTCACGCTTTCCGCTGACGCTTGCCGCTTGCTGACGCTGGCATCCGACCAGTCCCAGTCCAGGCTCGGCTCAACTACTGCCTGTGGGGAGCCCAGCCAAGCCAACCTTCCCCAAGGGAGTCCTTGAAAAGAATGGAGGCAGAAGCTGGCTGCTCCGCTATTTATAAGCTGGTCGCTCACAGCCAGGAAAGAATTCCGGACAGGATGAGCTGAAGAGGGGTCCCTATAGCTGCAGTTGTTCTAGTCAAGCTTTCGAGTGTCCCAGTCCCAGACCCAGTTTGTTTAAATCTCTCACGACGGCGGCCACTCGCTGGTTGTTTTTCACGCTGATCCTGTTCATGGATGTAATTTTCCTGGTTTTTCTACACCTAGCGCCTCCGCATGTCAGATTCTTAATAACTTAATACCTAATTTGTTTTTGTTCATATCAATTTTTTGGACTTTTATCATTACTAAAAATAGGTACACAAATTAAAGCTATGAAATCTACTTATTTTTAATTGATAGTACATACATTTAAAAATTAAATGTTATTCAAAATCAATTTTTTTTACAATCGTAGCTTTCCTTGGTTTAAATCATTTAAAGTCGTTTATCAACTCAATCAACTTTGTAAAAGTATTAGTTTGTTTATTTTTTAAATTTGTAATAAAGTACATATTTCATTCATCCAAAGAAAATGTGTATATGAATTTAATTTTATTTCCTTATAGCTACATTGCTAAATTTCTCTTAAGGCTAATTTCGCTTTAGTAAAGTGCATTCCGTAGAACAAATTTGCGGGAAATAAAGTTCATTTGCAATTAATTCTCTGATCCCAAAACCAAGCGCAGCTGCAACTCGTAACTGGAATGCATCTTTTATTATTTTTATTCGATTATTAACTATTCCGACTGTTGTCTAAATGAACTTAAAATAAAAAGCTTTCTTCTACTGAGCGAATTGCAGTTAAAATCATCGGCATTGGATGCCGCATCAAATGCCAGTATCCAAAGCCGATGCTGCCGTTGCTGCTGCTGTTAGTATTACTATTGTCATCTTAATTTCTAAATTTCGAACATAGATTTACAATAAGGAAACCGAAAAGTTCGGAAAAAACCAATTCATACGAATTTCTTGATATTTTCAATATTTGGTCGTTATTTTTATTCCGTCATTTTCAAATTCGGGTATAAAAAGTAGCCCCTTGTTGGGCTGGAATATATAGAACCTTCACCCAAAAAATGAAATTAATCAGATCCAGCGTTTAGGCGTGATTGAGCAACAAACAAACAAACAAACAAAATTTCCATTTTATATATATGATGATAAATTAAGAAAATTATTTGTCATTTTTATTGCTTAATAGAGTCTCTTAAGAGTAACATATTAATAGTAGGTACTATTAAATATGTGCTAGTAATTTAATGTTTGTTCTATCCGATCTCAAAAAATGAGTGAACGAACACTAAAATAGTAGAAATTTATCTGGAGTTAACAGATCTGTAACAGTTCGCACACAGTCACTCACAATCACTCACAAATGCCTTGAAGTGATAATAAGCAATAAATTTAAGTCTTTGAGAATCTGTTTAACTTAGCAAGTAAGTTAATAGACTAAATTCGAAGTAACGGAGTTAACATGTGACCGTTATAACGGTGAATTATGATCAGCACAAAGGTGCTGATCAAGCGAGAAACTTAAAGTTAACAATGCCCTGCTGCTGGGTTGGCGAGCAGGTGAATTATATTTTGCTCTTGCTCTGAATTGCCCCAAATCAAGAGATTGAATCTTGACTGAGACTTTGTTCAGAACATATAATAAAATTGTACTTACCTGTATCCACTAATGGTAGAGGAGGATAGGGCAGGTAAATTCTCTCGTCTGGTAGTTGCGCAGATGAGTGGAGCAAAATATGGTAATTAGGAATTTTGGCTTGATCGTTCCTCAAGCCAATGGGTATTGATATCTTAATTTGGTCAGGTTCCAAATTAAATGTTAGTAAAATTTGCCTGAGGAGATTTTCAGGGTAATGAGTTAGTTTCTTTATTTAGTCGTTCCCTAAATCAAGTGTTAGTGAAATTTGCCTTGATCGTTTCTCAAAGCAATGATTGTTAGAATTTGTTCTAGTCACTACCCAGAACAACTAATCTCAATATAGTCAATCCCTATATTGAGTGAAATTATTTCAAATAGTCAATACCTATTTGAATTAAGGTTAAGATTGAGCAAGGAACTTAGAGGTTCGAGGTTAAAGGTGAAAAGGCAATAGGCAATAGGCAAAAGCGCAAGGCAAAAGGCAAGAGAAAAAAAGAGGAAGCTATCAGGCAGCGCAGTGGCTTTTACACCCTGGAAATTGCACACGGCACTCAAGTTTACTTCACACACTAAAACCACCTTACGGTACCACCCACTGAGTATGAGTATACTGTGATTTCCCCACCAATAGTTGATTTTGACTTTGACTCCTAGATGTCCTCCGTTTACAAGTTCGAAAGTGATCTAATAAGTGATCACACTATTGTTTTTGTTTACTTTTGCACTTGACAGATATCAAGTGATGGACAGTGCGAGGATAGCACCGCAGGTAAGATTTTGTATTTTTTTTAAATTCAGTTAATACATGTTCGTTTTCTTTTTACATGCTCGGAACTGCGTGGGAACTTCTTGATATGTCCAGGCATGCTGATGATAGTGGTAAGTGATTTTATTTGTTTAAAAATTCAAAGAGTTTGTTCTTATTTTCAGGTGTAACTAAGCTGTGGGTGGCGCCTGGGAGCATCGTGGGAAGCTGAATTTGGTGCTCGTGCACCAAACAAACGCAATATGAAATAATCGTTATAATAATTTAATAAAACTTCTGCGTTAAAAAACTATATTGACTGCTTTGCAACAAACCTTTTAATTTCCATCTAAACAACATAAAAAAACAAAAGTTACTTAAAAACTTTGGATGTTACATTATATATGTACATACATTACATGAATATTTCAGAACCCAATAAAGATACTAAGCTCGCTAAATTTGTTTAGGTAATGTTAACCCTGTTAAAATATTTAATAGCATATGATAACAAAGATTAAATTTATGGAAAAAATATTTTTTTAATTTTCGCACCTACTTCTAATATTCACTAGTATGATTTTTCAATGATCCTTTAACAATGATTTAAAATAATGCATTTTTGTTTTTCTCTCAAAAATAAAACAACATTTAACGTTTTTATAACAGCCTAGTTGACTTAACATTTCACCATATTATGGGATTTAAGATTTATTGTTGCATCAGCCATACATATAATGAAATCGAAATGTGCATGAAATACATACAAATTGCAGTACCACTAGGCGTTAATGTTATGGGTATAATTTAATAAATTTAAGAAATTCTATTGATTTACTCCAAGTTTGCTTTTAATTTTTTCTGCTACTGAAATATACATAATATTAAATAACAAGTGCATTTGTTAATATATACATTACAATCAGTTATTTGCATCATTGTAAGATGAACTTTAAAGGGTCGTTTTGTGTCTTTTTGTGGAGCAATTTTTAGTGTTTTGTTTCGCTAATTAAATAAAATCCGGAGTATATGATAATTATTACTTAACAATTTTGGTTACACCCAAAATAAAGGATTCTATAATTGTCTTGTTGGTTTAAATTGAAGCAATATTTTCGACCGAATCTCATAAGAAAAACACCGCTTTCTTTATAAGTGGTTTATGCCTTCGATATTTGTTAACGTGCGAAAGCTTTAAATGGCAGTAGCTTATGTTGTTATGCCAACTTCTAGAATTTAATCTTACGGCGAGTTGTAAGGGAATTATTATGTGTCTCAACTACTTTAAAGTAGTTCGAGTTTTGAAAATTTACCAAACTTAAAACTGCGGATACCACAGATGATGAATGAAAACTAAAAGCAAAATACAATTTATATTTATAAAATTACATAATGTTAAAAGATTATTTAATTCCTCCTAAATTCTGGTTACTATAGGTAAATTTCAAAGAAATAGGGATTTTCAGGGCAAGTCTAAAAACTATGTTTTATAATATACATTTTAATAAACTATGTATTAAATGGTATAATTCCAACAAATCTCAAGAAGTTTAAACCTTGTCTGATGTGCATAGGTAAAAATTGCCCAATCGACTGAACAGCCTGGAGAAATCGCCCTATCACTTTTGCCCCCAATTAGCCAGTAACCCGGATTACTCCAAAAGATGCGATCACTATAGTGCAGTCATGTCAAAAAAAATATTTTAATATTGCTATAAACTGTGTTAAATGTGTCAACAATGAATAAAATTCTGTTGGTTTGATTTGATCCATAAAATTGTTGAATGTTAGTATTTTCGAACAGAGAATAAGGGTTAAGAACAAATATAAATAAAATATTATAAATGTACATGAACTACACATTGTCCCTATGGACTTTAGGAAGATGTGGTGCTTATAAAATTGCCCGAGTAGACAAGATCTAACTACCCCAGCTTACCCTTCGTGATACCAGATAAACCAAAAATAATGTATCGAAAAATTGATTCACCAATATTGTAAAAATTAATTCTTATCTCAAAATCTTACCTGCAGGACTAAGAAAACAGCTCATTGAAAGTGATTTAAAATAATAACTATAAACAGTAAATTTGCCAAATAATAAAATAAAACAGAGTTATGTGAAGTTTAACTATGTATAAAAAAAAAAAAGTGTTTACAATGAAGAAACAATTGAAACTTTTCAGAAACTAGTCTAATATATGATGCAAACAACTTTTGTCGCGGAAAAGGAAAATTGCAAATATATCTCAGAAAATATAGGTTTCCGACAAAAAAATGTTTGCATATTCGTCATTTTTAAGGACGTTAGTATATTTCTGCAAACATCTTATTCAAATCGGTTACAAGTCAACAACCTTGACTTTCTTCTAGTTGATTTCCCAATATGATTTCCTCCTTTTCCTTCATAACCTTCTTAGTATGGATATCAAACTAAAAGGTTTTACAAGTAGAACGCGGTAACTTATGTGGCGCCATTCTAAACGCAATATTGCAGACATCCCTTTATTTGTTCTTTAGTGCATCACTAATACGCAAGAGCGTATTTTTTTAAGTTTTTAGACCATAAATGTTAGTAATAAATGTAACACTGTTTGCAGTAGTCCGTAAACAATTTTTGTTTTAGTTGGAAATGTTTGGCAGCATTATATTACTTTGTACATTATGTATATGATATTACTTATAACGTATAACTAAAATGAATTGATGACTAGTTTTGAAGTCTACGACCTCTAACAGAAATATTAGCTTTACCACTTTCCAAAATTATGCTATGAGGTAGTAGGCAGTACACATTTCAAATGAATTGTAAATATATACATACCTAAAATTTATTGTAGCAGCGTGATTTTTGTCAGTCTCGTTATCAATTTCATAATATGTTTTTAAAGTAAGCTTAAGATTTATTATATAAAATATATATTTTTTTCTAGATGGGAAGCGATCTTCAGATTTGTTCATTTGTTTTGGTTGATAGCGGTGGAAGAAAATTTAGACATTTCGTTAAGTTGCATAAGAAGGATATTAAGATTAGGCAAGAAGCATGTATGAGGAAAACGAAACGGTGTTAAATCAAATAAACTGTAATTTGACTAAGACAAAATAGTGAGATTGTGGTATCTATCATAGGCCCAGATCTAGCAATAAAATATGTACGCAACATATAACATATGTGAATTTTTAATTTAATGAAGCACTTTATGGTACACACATTTGGAAGGAACAATCTGAACAATTTGAGAAGTGTTCAATTCTAGAGTTAATATTTACTTGAAATAGTTGCATCAACGTATATACATACTACATGGCATCGAAGCTATACTAAAGTCAACAGCTTGAACTGTTATATTAGAAAGGTATGCAGACTACAGCAAGCAAGCAGGATTCACAATCTTTACCGGAAGTGCCTTTAAGGTTTGAAAGGGCGTAAACAGGTACAAGTATGGTAAATATAAAATTCCATTTCCTCAGAAGAAAATGCGGTCGACTGGAAAAGCGCATCCCAATCACGTCGTGCTGATCATGCACGAAAGCACTTATTTACTTCCAGAGCTAAAGCACCAAGAAATGGGAATCTGATATCGCGCGATATCACCTCACGTGTGTATGATAAAGAAGCGTAAGAAGAGTTACGTGGTGCACTTGTGCTTCTAATATAAAAGGAAGTAACGGAAAAATGTTGAGAATAAGAAATTAAAATCGGTAGGGAAATTGTCTTCAAGATCTATGGATTCATAAGAAATCGACGATCTTGCTGGTAGCGATTTCCAGCGGAATGGGAACTGGCTAACATCCAGGCAGATTCTATGCCATTTTCTTTCTTCAGTGATCGGTGGACAAAAGACACCATCGGAGGGCACACCTTTTACAAATTTGGACCTCATTACAAAGCCCCAACATTTATAGGGTCTTAAATTTCTGCGATCAGAGAGAGCTTTGAGGTGAATTAATTTATGCGCACTCTCCGCATGGCAGTTTCTCTTTTCGGTTGTTTATCTGTGCTTACGAGCAAGTTTATTGGCTTGAAGTATAAAACTCTTTCGGCATCTCGATCGAGTTTTAATCATACCTTGAACTTGAAACGGTGATCATCGCCAGTGTCACTTAGAAATGAGCAGCCTCTAGAGAGATTTTAGTTTACAAACGCGAAGTTCGTGATCAGTGAAATTGATACTTTTGGTTATAAAAAAGAGTTAAAGAGGCACTGTTGGGTGCCGCTTGTGATTCAGTGGATAATTTAGTGCCTTCTTTAAAATGGCTACTAAGCTATGTGTGCTTCTTTTGGGTGCTTTATACTTCGCATCAGCCGAACAAAATTCAAGCACAGGTAAATATCGTTACGCGGTGAAATGTGTTTTAAGACCTGTAAAGCGGCCAGCTAACTCCTAATTAGTCAGACATAAAAATTTGGGGCTCTGTTCCATTCCATCGGAGACATCTGCTTAGAGTAACTGAAATGGTCAACGGAATCTGGATTTGCATACTTGGAACAGTGCTTTGAATTCAGTAGAAATGACGAAATAGTAGCGTTTACTATAGTTACCAAGATACCTTTACCTCGTTTTCTTTTTTTAAATGATAGTAATTTAAGGTTGCGAAAGTACTCTGATATAATTTATGGCAAGCGTATTTTATACAGTCAACAGTTATCAACAATTTTAATTTAATGAATAAGAATAAGAATTAATAATAAACAAAATCTTTATCCGTCGGTTTAACAATTGGTTCTAATATACCATAAGCTCCACCAGAACGATATATTATTTACAATTTTATATCATACAACTCTAAAGGTTGTAAGGTAAACTATGTAGGTATATCGTTTTTATCAGTCTCTTCTGACTATTGTAATAAGGAAATAAAAATTGATCTTACTTTTGCCCTAAATGTACAATGTACATACATAGTTAAAGACTCATTCTTCAAAATTTTGTTTCTGGTTTATGACGGGTCCCCTGAAGCCCACAGATTCAAATAAAAGTGCAAACAACAGAGAGGCGCTAATTTAGTTAATCAAAAGAATTTCACTTTAAATATAAATATGTGCATGAGAGTCTTATATGTACATTCTTCAATTTCTCCTAGTTAATAACAGCGCAGTGAAGAGTTTGACTGTTATTATGCTAACTCGAATTAACAACTCACTTCTGGCGCTAATGACCGGATAGTTCCGGCAAGAAAAAGAAAATGAGAAGAAAAACCTGAAAAGAGCTCAAGCTCAATAGCATAAGGCTCCATTTACCATGTGCAGAGTGATATTCTTCTCAAGATTGATATCATCGACACTTTTTCTATAGCCGTCGATTTTTTCCCCCTTCAGAAGGAAGTGTTCCAACTAATTGGATTTAATACATAAATTGGTTTCGTTTTCTTGATAAAGCAATATCTCAATAAAAATTATGAGTTCTTATATCTTTAAGTTAGGCATTTAATGCGAAAGTTATGAAAAAGAATATTGTATAAATAATATAATTTTCACGAAGTGGATAGTGCAACATTCTCGCTTTGATTTTTGTTTACCACAATTTATCACATTTAAGTGAAGCGATTACTGTTGAAAGCTAATGCATATTATTATTAATCAGTGTGTTAATGAAGACATTTGTAATCAGTCTGTAAGAAGACGAGTTTGGTATAATGATCTTCTGAAGCTTTTCCTTCTGCTAAATTATATATGCAGCACGAGTGTAACCTAGTTCTTTAATCAATGACGTCGCGGTATTCAATTTCTCTTTTTCTAAATTCAACTTAAGTGCCTATAATATAAGGTAACGTACCTATAAACAATACGTAGAAATTAGAACAAAGAAACGCGACTTATCCAAATCTTTTGAAATTATAATAAATTCATTATTAGTTATCGAGTAAAACCAAGTCTAGAAAGGTCGAACAATACGGAGTACTAAAGGTTTAATGATTGATAAAAATGTTGTTTTGTATATAAGAAACTTCATTTCTTATTAATCGAATCTTAATACATATTATAGTAGAAAAACGTTTCAATTGGTTTCAGAACAAAGAACTATGATATTGAAAATGGCTTTTCTCGCCAACTCACTAGCATATACATACATATATGATACGAGTTACATAGGGTACTCCTATATGGGACACCATGTGGTCTAGAAGTGTATTTGTAAACATTTTTGTAAAGAGATTAGATTAATACTTCGTCTTACAATAATATAAAATTTATATTTAACATATAACAAATACAAAATATTAACACATCAATTAAAATCAAACCTGATTATAATAAATACAATGAAAAATTTAAAAATCAAAATAAATTTTGCTAACAAAAAATGTTTGCCTGCATCTTCACTCATGCTTTATATACAAAAAAAAAATGAAAAGAAGCTATGCTTATTATCATTAAAAAGGAATTTTTACGCACAAGCTGAAGCCGGCACATCTGTATATTTATACATATTTACATAATTATAATCACTTGGCTACTTAGGTATGTATTATATTCAAACCTTAAATGTTTACCTTTCTTGTCGCGATATTCACATCTTTCGGGCTATTCGTGGTATTCAATTCCTAATTGTTAGGGTTTTGCTACTGCTATTGGTCTGTTGCATTGGGCGAGAACATTAAAACTTAAAACCTTATGTTAGTTACTTTTTGAAGATAAAAATGAATGTCTACCTAATTATGTTGACACATATCTAAAGGGGTCTTCAAAATTAAGATAAAAAAAACCCCAGCCCAATACATTTTCTCATGAAATTATTTGTTATGGTGGGAAATTCTCCCAATTGAGTTAGCCTTCGTTTTCAAGTACCTATGTAAATATATAAAATATGAAAAACCTTTATATATTTAAATTATATAGAAATATTTTTATTTAGAAATCGAGAATTTTGTAGTAATAATAGATCTGTTATTTAAAATTTGAGGCTTTTTATAGTAAAATCGTAAAAATTTTAGATGAACGATTTTATACTACGCAGCAATCATTTTGGTTTTTCAAAAACAACATAACAATGTTGTTATTTTTATATGTAGTAGATTTAAATGCCTTAAATTTCCCTAAAAAGTACCAAATTACAAATTACGCGAACAAAATGATAGACGAATACAAGTCGCTAGAGCTAGAACTCTGCAATTTATACAGCAAATGCGTTTTATGGCCGGTAGGGGTAAAAGTAGATGTAAAAGTTTAAATGGGCAAAAATCTTAAAACGAACTTAGACATTAACCTCAAATATGTTATAAATACTCAATTGAACACTTATTTTACTGTATGGAAAGTTTAATTAAGAGCCTGGTGGTTGCAGAAAAAAACATCAATAAAGTTAATAAAGCATTGTTGATCCTTTTAAGTATGTATTTACTATGCAAATTTACCACAGCTTTCATTTCAGTTTTATGTTTGTTTAACTTTTTCTATAACCCTTAACAATCTAACCGCGATTGCTGTGACACCGCGACGAGTAATTCGGTTATACTGAATGCATAAATTAATGAGCGGACAATAAATTTTCTTATTTTATAATAAAGTGAAATTTTAATAAATATTAAAAATGAAACGAAATGAAATGAGGTGCAATAATTCAATCATACAGGTGACAAGGTTCAAGTTCATTTTGCTCTAAATGTTTATAATAATCTACCCCGCAGTGTATGAATGTGGGTGCTAACCGTGGTGCAGTTGTAGTGGTGATGAATTCGACCAAAAACTAGTTCTATCAACTTATATTTTTTATTTGTTAGATAGAGATCATATATTCTGTTAAAGAAGGTATACAATAAATTAAGCAAGTACTTTGTATTCTTCGTGTTTTTACTTTTCAGTATTAACACATTAACATGCAACCATTATAAAAATGACCACTATCACTTTCTTAGTTATGTGCCTTGAAAAGCCATGTCTTTAGTCTTGCAATTTCATTTCACACCCAATACATTATCCCCAGAAATCGTTTATACTTGCAATTATTGCTGATGAGATGTGCAGTGTGAGCAGTAATATTCTGTAGTACTCTCAGATGCTATTAAGGAAGTAAAGATAGCTAAAGGAGGTTTGGCATTTTGCATGCATCTGATCTTTTCAGTTTAGCTCCTACATCGCGATATCAGACGCCCCGCCTAGGTATGAGGTTTTAGCAAAAACAGTGATTTCTATAAATGTTTTGAAAGTTTTTAATTTTTGACATTTATTCAGTATTCTATGTATTTTTCCAAAAAACTATCTATGTACCTTGAAGAATAACATACTTTGTAATTTTGAGAAATTAAAATAATAACTTACCCGTATAAAGCATCTACAGCTGAGGCACCAGACTACCCTAGTATGGCAGCTATGTGATTCTAGGATAGTTGGGGTAATTAAGTGTTAAACTATGTATAATAAACAATTAGACAAATTAAAAAACAAAGTTAAAAACGTCTCTTAAACCTTTAAACTATGTATAAATATTGAATATTTGCGACTGTTCCTACTTGATTAATTATACTTAAGCATTCCGAATTATATGAACAAATTAATAAAAAAATATTTTATATAACACTAGGTACTAAGGAATTAATTTCACCATATAATTTGTTATGCCATTTTCGTTTTTTTATTAATCATATAATGGCATAAAAACAAACATTTTCAAATATTTTGAAGTTAACTAAAATTCATTAAGCACCAAAAATGGGGAATGGCATACTATTTCGTCGTTTTTTCTAAACAGCGTTTTTACTATTTTGGAACAAAATAATCCAATGAAGAATAAAAATTATTTATTTCAAAATCTTTGGTTAACGGAAATACATAAATAAAAATATTTAAGAAATCAAAAAATATATTTGAAATTGAGTAGACACAAAATTGTTCTTTACTTTAATAATCTATCTAGATTTAAAATTGGTTTATACATATGCTTCTAATTTAATCAAAACCTTGTTGATTAATCCGGTGAACTTAGTGGAGTTTCATTTTTAAATTAACCAGACTAAAAACCTGCCCATCAGCGCAAGTATGCAAATATTTAGTAAATGTAAATTTGATTTTTGGTTTTATGTAGCAATAGTTTGTTTCTCTCTTAAAAATGAATTCAAACCTCAACAATTTGACACGACTTCTTGAACATTGAATTGACTTAAATATTGAACGTAGCAGCCATTTGTAAATCTTAAATAACAATAGAAAAATTGTAACTACTTGATAAAAACAAACAGCTTAGTTTAAGACCGAACATACCTTATAGGTACACTTAATTTCTTTAAACTTTGTGTGTGTTCGGCTCCGTTTTAAACAAATTTGCATATTTTATCCACAATTTGGTCTTCTTTCAGCTACATCGCCATATATAGACCTAATATTGTGTCCTACGCGGGAAAGGCCGTGGGAATGCACGAGACAAAATGCAGCAAGATTGTTAGATAGCTGGTCACTGCACATCCAGAGATACTGGGAAGAGTTGAAAGGTGAGTTTCGGAAATCCAGTGAAAACTTAAAAGTTGAAATTCGGGTTAGCACATAGGCTTCAAGAGATCGCACATTTGCTAGTTTTGCTGTAAGTCGGAATACAACGCATTTGTGGGGGAAAGTACACTGGACTGAAAAGTATTTGCCAAGTTTTTGTTGAAGAACTTGTGATGAGAAACAAAGCTCCTTATTTGCCTCAAGCGAAGGCGATTTAGTATCACCTCTCCGGACGTGACTTTCTTAAACATGAGATACTTCCGCCTCTGCTTTGGCGGCGCGAAATCAAATCAATAAGACATGAGCAACTCCAGCCTCCAGCAAAAGTGAAAATGTTGTGGTTTCTCGAGATGGCTTTAAGTACACTTCGCGAATGGAAGTGCGTATGTGAGTAAAACCGCCCTTCCGTCGGCACATTCTTGTTAACCGCAATAAACTCGATTTGCCAGTTATTAAGTAATTCAGAGCCGAAATATTGGTGCGTGAAAAGAAACGTCTCTCTCGAATTGTTCGCCTTAAGTGCCCTACGAGGAATTATCTCAAAGAAGTACTAATGACTCAAAGCAGAAGACCGTGGGGACAATTTTTGCAGCAACGGAACTCAAAAGTGGAACATGTCACTTTCAGGTTCCCTGCGAACATAGGGTGCACTCGAACGGCGGGAACGGGTTTTTCCACAACGACTTCTGTAGAGAGTCTGCAGATGCAATAGACGTGGATTGTGGATGGAGTAGAGAACCGCGGACAAGAGGACGCACTACGCGACCGGCCTAATTAAATTAATGCGAACTAATGACATCAAATCGCGAAAAAACAGTAAACCCATCAGCGGGCTGCAACGAGATTCCTCAACGGCTGTTTGCTCAAGAGGAGTAAACTAGAATTGGAACAAGACTGACCGTCATGCACGACGCTTGTTCTAGTAATGTTTGTCGGCGGCACATTAAATTCGGAAATATTAAAGACGTTTGATCGATTTAACCAAGAAGCGGAAACGCCTCGGAAAATTGAAGCGTGAGCCAGTCACGAACATATGGGAATAACATAGAAAGCCGCTCTCTTGTAAAAAATATATTAACTTGATTTCGCATGGTCGGCGTTTGCATTTTTCTTTAACTGTTCTGAGCCAACTTTTGTTCTTATACAAAGTATAAGTGCCTGATCGACGTAAAACCATTTCACCTATATTTTCGTTTTCAAAGCACTAACCGGGCAGCTTTATCTTTGATTTGTTTTTCTTTAGTAAATAAAGGGTTTCAATACTAAGGGGGTCTTCTCAACAGGAATTCTAAAAATATCGTTTTTTCTTTATTCATTAATTATACAGGGTAACTTCGGGTAATATGGTGCATCATAAGCTTTTTTGAAAATAAATTACGGGATTTATGAGTTCAAACAGTCTTTATTGGTTAAATCAGTTCTTTGAACTTAATTGTAATGAACAATTGTAATTTTAAGATTAATAACATCGAAACATAACTTAAATAAACGTTTTTTTTAAACTTAACGAATCATTAAAAATCAAACATGATTGAACAGTTGAAGTGAGCCATATTCTCCACTACAAAAAATAAAATCAGAAACTAAAACAAATAAACTTTTCATTACTTTGTAAGACAAAATTCGAAAAAGAAAACATCGGTTTTGACTCTTGAGCATTCTTCGTTAGCTCATAATTTACAACATATAGGCATTGAATCCCTGGTGAGCCATAATGGCCGCAGGCAGTAAATAATGTGCTTCTAAAATGTCACTACACTATAGTAAACTAATAGTTAACCTATAGCACTGTGCCCTATTAATATAAAAACAAAGATTATTTGACGAAATATAATGAGTAAAACTTATCAAAAATTAACATTAAGTTCGATGATTTTCGGTCGTCGCACGCCCTGGACACACGCGTACTCGCTGCAACGAACGGATAGTATTGAAATAGTTTATCTTGTAAAAAAATGGGTCGAGCAAAGCATTGGACAACTGCGGAGATGTCACTAGATTTATTTATTTATTTATTTATTCGATGCAGAAAACTTTGTATGATTTTATCGTCCAGCGAAATATGATAAATAAGTATAAAGTATCTAAGCAAACCAAAGAATTTATTATGACAAAACAGAACTCATTTCATCGTCACGCAGACGGTGCTAATTAGGAATAATATGCAAAACCAAAGTTCCTTTGCCACTCGAATAACGATGCATGAAAAAACTGCGATATTGCGTGTTTGTAAAAAACAAATTCAAATGAAATAATTACATCGTGCTTGTTTTAACCGTAATTGTTGCTTTAAATATGATGAGCATAAGAATACGAGGCATTTGAGTCGCATTTTTTGGAAAAACATTGCTTGCACCAAAACATAGTGTAAGTTGCATACGTATATCGATTGTCAAATTTTTCAAAATCATTTGTGTTTACTTTGTGAGAAAATGGGAGAATAGAAGTGTATTTTCTTTAACGTAAATAAGGTTAATATCTATTTGTTGCAAATGCTTGAAAACATTACGAAATGTGCCAAAATATAGTGACGTTGTGTTACCAGCTATAAAAGTATATATTTAATGTTTCTAACTAAAATCAGAAATCTCAATGTTTGCGTCTTTTTCTAATCATTCTAGAGACTCATTTAATAAAAACAGCGATAAAATGATAAAACCGAGGTTGCTTTGCTGTAGACGTTATTGTATTATTAGTATCATTATTATCAATTCAAAACAGTGAAAAAAGATTTGCATCTTATTCTTTCTTATTGACTTTTAATACTCAAATGATTAAATCGAAACCAGAAAATTAAATGTTCGATGGCAATACATATTTGCCTGGTTTTGTAAAACCGCATCCTATTTTTATTGCGACACGCATGAAATAGATTTATAATTTTTCACTATATCGTAAATATTGTAATATTTGTTTTAGATTCCTCAAATTCTCAATTTTGACAGTTCACCAAAGTAGGAAGTGTACTATAATTTTTGAAATTCCAAAGAAAAATAGTAAAAAACAATTCATTTTGGTACTACAATCAACGCCTGAAGAGTTTTTTATCTCCTTATTTTATTACCACAAAAATGTTTATTGATATAATTCTATCGCTTTACATTTACGTTTTAAAACCTTCAGAATAAACAAAAATCAATTAAAGTGAGACTTTCAATTTGTTTTTAAATTCAACATATGAAACTATAAGATCGTTTTAAAAGGACGTTGGCCTGTCTTCCGGTACTTCCATACATATATGTATATGTATGTACCTATGTAGGTACACATTCACTTCGAATAGTAATAAGAATGATTTTTTAATAAACATCTTATGAGAATGAGAACATATGAAAAACAAAGTTTTTCAAAACTAGATAGAAATATAAAAATCAAAAACCTTCTCCTTTTAATAATTTATATTTTAGCAATACAGTTGGTGCAACCCCACATTTATTCTACCCAAAAAAAAGTATTAAAAATAAATAAAAATATGTATATTTTCTATTTAGGCTAAGCCTCCTATAACTACATGCATATACATATATTTAAATCCCATGAATCTCAATTTAATTCCACTCTTCTCCAAAATTTCTACACTCAGTGGATCTGGGGAATTCATAGCATAATTTTATTTTTTTTCATTTCTGATACTTTATAAATAAAGGTTCAGATTGTTACCTATCACATTTACATTTACAAAATGTTCTCTTCTAAAGACCAAATACAGTGGCCATATATGTACATATGTATATGAATTCGTCCAAATTAATCATAATAATCATCTAAACAAGCAATTAAATCGAAGAGAAATCAAGTTACCCAACAATTGGTACTTAGTTATCAACGGAAAATAAAAATATCTTGCAGGCTATTTTAAATACAAACAAATTCCCGTCTCCTATAGTGCAAAATCTCGTCTTCATAGTGCCAAATTCCGCCTCCTATAGTGCAACAACAAACGTTGTTAATGAAAATCCCAAATTTGTCTCGTCTTTATTGAGCATTTTAAGGAATAGAAAAAAATCGAATATGTATGACAATATAAATATGCTCTTATATTTAAAATTCGAATATTTACTTTTTAAGTCATCTTTTGGTTCTAAATAACGTATTTCAATATAGCACTTAAAATAATGTGATAATTTGCTTACAAAAGTTATTTGATATTTTTTAGTTGATGCGG
This sequence comes from Tolmerus cingulatus, assembly GCA_959613345.1. Classification (NCBI taxonomy): domain Eukaryota; kingdom Metazoa; phylum Arthropoda; class Insecta; order Diptera; family Asilidae; genus Tolmerus; species Tolmerus cingulatus. The sequence goes on from OY390707.1 coordinate 38,815,763, forward strand.
ACAATGAGCTAATCAAAGCTCTCAACAGAAGAGGATTTAGTGCGAATGAAGTAGTGAAGGAAAAACCTTCTACCATTTTTAATAAAATTGAGCTTGGAGTTGATTACATCAGAGAATTTGTGGAAACAACCGCGAATCAGTAAGTAACTTTTTATTCATATGTTATTCTTTTGAAATATGCATACAAAGTAGGAAAAGTTTTCGTTAATAAGGTAGGTATAACTGGAAGCTACTAAAAGCGAAATATCTCATGAGCATAATGAATCTTTATTACTACTAAAACAAAGCTCAAATGAGAAATTTATAAAACCTCGTAAAACCACTCACGATCAAGTGATCTTTCAAACAAAAAACACTGAATCAAAATCGGTTAAGCACGTTAAACTTATAATACCCCTATGTTTGCGTCGGGGGTTAAAAATGACCAGCGTTCAAGTAGCATCTAATAATGGATAGAATGGAATAGACATGCATACACATACATTTCAAAGATAATATATATAAAAACATAAGGATTATATACAATAAGAAACTTAAGGTTCGAGCTGGAATCTGAGCTCATTCATGCATGATAGTTTTTGTATTCTAGCAGAAATTATTTTCGATTCAGAATATTGAAAATTTGGGGAAAAGCAGTATGTGAAGAGAGCCCAATTATTGCATTAATTAGTAAATCAGGAATTTAAAACTTATAATAAATTCTACTGCTTCTGCAATCCATCTTCCTGACACAGTTTAAAAACTAAAGAATTCTTAGATAAGCTGCACTTTTCTACGAAATTGGTTGCACATTTGTTAGTTTTTGCGGTAATATGTTCTACTTCTGCTAAGCTGTGTAATTCCGAAATGTAGAACTTAGTATCTAACAAATAGTAACTATGGCATTGACCAAGGTTATTTTGATTTTAAAAACGTAAAATTAAATAATTTAATTGACTATTTCTATGGGCACTGAACCTATTTGCACTAAGCACCGACATGTAGCAATTATACCATCCTCTTTCTTTTATTGGCTTTCTCCAAATCAGAGTTATGCAATACTTTAAATTTATTGAGTGATAAGAAAAATCGGGGTATTAGTAAATCAGGAATTTAAAACTTATAATAAATTCTACTGCTTCTGCAATCCATCTTCCTGACACAGTTTAAAAACTAAAGAATTCTTAGATAAGCTGCACTTTTCTACGAAATTGGTTGCACATTTGTTAGTTTTTGCGGTAATATGTTCTACTTCTGCTAAGCTGTGTAATTCCGAAATGTAGAACTTAGTATCTAACAAATAGTAACTATGGCATTGACCAAGGTTATTTTGATTTTAAAAACGTAAAATTAAATAATTTAATTGACTATTTCTATGGGCACTGAACCTATTTGCACTAAGCACCGACATGTAGCAATTATACCATCCTCTTTCTTTTATTGGCTTTCTCCAAATCAGAGTTATGCAATACTTTAAATTTATTGAGTGATAAGAAAAATCGGGGTATTAGTAAATCAGGAATTTAAAACTTATAATAAATTCTACTGCTTCTGCAATCCATCTTCCTGACACAGTTTAAAAACTAAAGAATTCTTAGATAAGCTGCACTTTTCTACGAAATTGGTTGCACATTTGTTAGTTTTTGCGGTAATATGTTCTACTTCTGCTAAGCTGTGTAATTCCGAAATGTAGAACTTAGTATCTAACAAATAGTAACTATGGCATTGACCAAGGTTATTTTGATTTTAAAAACGTAAAATTAAATAATTTAATTGACTATTTCTATGGGCACTGAACCTATTTGCACTAAGCACCGACATGTAGCAATTATACCATCCTCTTTCTTTTATTGGCTTTCTCCAAATCAGAGTTATGCAATACTTTAAATTTATTGAGTGATAAGAAAAATCGGGGTTGGTTTTGAAGTTTTAGTAATGACAAAACTTAAAACAAAGATTCGACTTGCAAGGTCAAGAACAAAATAAAGATCATGCGGGGCTAGACCAAAACCCTTTGAAGTAAGCTTTTCAAAACATTATGATAAACATTTAAAAATGTAAATAAAAACATTTGCAATCTACCTATCTATTAATATTTAAGATGTGTGAGTTTTTTAAGTCGAGCATTTAAATGGCCATCCTATTATGTAATATATAATTAATAAAAAATGAATTCTAAATAAAATTGAAATTGGAATTCAATTGAAATTGAAGACATTTTTCCACAATTAATAAACCCGTTTTAGACTTCAATTAAATCAATCATACAGTAAAGTTAAATCACTATAAGGGTCACCCTGGCCGCCGAGTCGTTTGTACTTCTATTGACTTTGTTGATCCAAATCCAAAATAATTATTGAAGATGTTTCTTCTGTAAATTATTTTACCAAAATAGCACAGTGATTAGCATACAAAATTTCGCAACTGACGATGCTAGGTCCTTGTTATCAACTCTAGGATCTTTGTCATAAGCACTTTCTACAAATTGAATTTTACATTGACAATTTTTAAGAAAACAAGGAAATAAGGAAACTTCTTGAAATAATAGTTCAGTCGAAATCTTTATAGTTTTTCTTTATTTGCATATTTTTCGTTTTGTTTTTTTATTGTTAACTACTTAAACGATGTGAGCAGCTGAAAATAATTTAATTATTTTATTTATAAGATCTAACAAATACAAATAAGCTGTTATCGAAAATATTTAAGCACAACAATTCAAGGCTGCAAGAGTCTTGCAAAAGAGACCATGCCTTGACAGACAAAGCCAATACCAATATAAAGAATATTTTTACGAAATGCTTCAGTTAATCGAATTCTTCCCTGTTGCTATTGCCTTGTATTAACTAGCATTCAAAGTGCCATGAATACATTTGAGGAATTTAAGAATTATTAATTTTTAATTATTTGTTAATTTAGTTATTTTTGTAATATCCTCAATAAATATAAATTTCTGGAAAAAATGCATATTATTGCTACATTCATGATATGTATTTATAATAATACACACTTATTAAGTTATCATAATAATAATACAATTTATATACTAATGATACACTCCTTTAGGGCTTGAGTAGATTACCTGATGCAGCCCTGATCAATTCTAGGGTATGTTGGTTTTGGTCCTAATTCTACATATACTATGTGTTCTAATGTTAATTTACCCGCATTTCTTGCTAAAACAATACAAAATGTTGTACAATTTATATATGCATATATGTACATTATTAGGTAGTATATAGTAAGTATGTAGTTCTACATATGGAGTTTAATATAAGAATAAAATAGTAATAAACTGAAAGAATCTTTAAAATGCTCCATGTTTTACAAAGTTATATAAGCTGATCGCTATTCTTACATGAACCTTTTTATTAGAAATGTCGTTGCCTGCTTTCTAGTTGAGTTTTCTTTGTAAACATCAATAGCAATAGCGTGATTTCAAAAGGATAAATTTAAAATAGTTTTCTTTTTGGTTTTAGGTTTCTTGGTCGAGAAGATGAGGTTGAACTACCCGATGACTCTGAGGAGGCAGAAGCAAAAGAAGACTCGGGTCAATCTAAGAAAAAGAAAAAGCCACTAAATGACATATCTTCACTTCTACAACATAACTCTGGAGGACTTCATCAGATCAATGATTTATTAGATGGAGGAATTAATTTAGGCAACATCGGTGGACACGGAAATAAACATGGAATCAAATTTCCTCACAAATATGGTAGAAGTGTGGGAGGTGTGTTTGGGTTTTTGTGTTCCTTAATACTCTTGCATCTATATTACAGAAGAAAGCTATTCAAATTGAATAATATTCAAAATTTTTCAATAAATTTTTTATCAATAGCTACATATGTGTGTAAAACACACTTCTTAAATCAATATATTACAAATTCAAAAATAATATAACTTTAATAGAAAGTTTTATTGGAAATGAAATATTTTAAGAAAAATTAAAGTTACAGGCTTAAAAATGAATAACTTAACAAAATCGATCTGACAATAAATAAGGATTTTCTTTTCTATTTAAAGTATAATAGTATTTGCATATAAATAAATATAAATATTTACTGTACCAGGTATAAATATGCGCTTCGTAGAAACTAAAATAGATTATTTGTACACAAATACTACATACTCTTAGAGTCCCTGTGTAGGTACGTAAGAAAGGTTTCTCACATATGAATATTACAGAAAAGAATCCAATGCAAAAAACTAACAAAGAAAAGAGAGAGAGAAATTAAAAGAAGAAGAAATGAAAAGGTCTATAATCGAGGGCGTAGCTAGGATTTTGTTAAGGGGGGGCAGGCGTAGCCAAAGCAAGAATATATCTAAGGTAAATGCTGGATGAGCAACGGGGCAGGTTACGTTAAAAATGAAAAACAAAATATCAATCAGTGAATTTATTTTACAAAAAAAGTAGACGACGAGGTTCTTCACAAAACCGTTTTAACACCTCAGATTCAATTGTATCCTTAGTTTTTTGTATCATGGTTCGGTGTACACTGAGCATGCAGAGGCCGTTCAAACGGTTTTCAGTCATCGTTGATATCAGCCATATTTTAACACGACGCAGTGTAGAAAAGGATCTCTCTATGTTACTTGTATTGCAAGGTTGTGCCAAGGAAATAAGTATTGCTTGTTTTGTTGCGGGAAAGAAAATGTTCGCCTCCTTTAACACTTCAGTATAATCTAGGTTTTGGAGATCTTCTCTGGTTATACCCTAGTTCTGCCATTTTTTATACCATAATTCGGCTTCTTGATTAAAATTAAGTAAATCGTAGTATAGGCAGAAACTTTGTGCCTTTTCTTTGAAATCAATTAACGACATATTCAACATTGTAGTGGGATGTAGTGACATTAATCCGAAAGCAGGCAAATTTTGGTCACCAAAACGCTGCTCCAGTGCAGATATCATGGAATCTAAATAAGGAATGATAATCGATCGCTTCCAAAAATCGCATGGAGTCTCAGCACCGCACAGCACCAAATATCCTTAGCCTGCCCTTTGAGAAACGCACAAGCAGCACTACGCTCAGAGAGAACCTCAGAATTCCCGGATTGTGGGAAATTTTGAGGCAATGGGAATATCGGGCTGAGGAAAAAGCGTTCACATTTTCTTCTATGGAATGCACAGTCTTTATGATATTTATTAGTCTATGATAAAAGGCACAAAACTTGCATAGTTGAACAGTATTTACATAGCTAGAACTTTTATATTTTAAAAGCGCTGATTTTGATTGATATGTATACCTAAATTCACAAAATACGCTGGATTTTAATTGAAGTCCGTAATTAATGCCTGGGACAAATTATCTCTCTTCCACTCCATCGGTCGATACAAAGTATGCAATTTTTCATCAATGTTTTCTTATGACGTTATCACGTAAAATTATCGTCCGTAAACCGACTTTACAAACAACCAATTTTTTTTGTTTATTAATAGGCTACCTACGTAATACTACTTTACGGTTTGTGAGTATTCCTGCATCTTCTAGGGGGGGGGGGGGGCTGCCCCCCTGCCCGTACCTCGCTACGCCCTTGTCTATAATTCCAAAATAGTTGCCACATGATCCAGACATTTACAATATTTTGAAATCTTATTAAATGTTACACTTAAGCTGTAACGAGTCCGTAATCATTAAGCTCACTTCAAATATATAGCTTTCGAAATTTATTAGTAAAATACGCGACAGCTATTAAGAATAATAGGAAAAGTGGCAAAATGAGATTTTAACCAATGTGTTTAGTTAGTAGAGATCGAAAAGCACCAAAGGACCTCAAAATGAAATTCAAATGAAAATTTTATTGTTCGATTATTATATCTAGTTATAAAATTGATTAACGCAAAATATCTACTTTTACTTCTGACGATGCACATATGTATATGTATGTTTACACATTTCAAAATATATAGGTTTATGAAAAAAGTATACAAACTTTAAGAAATTGTTCCGAGATACTAAGCATTTAATATTTTTATATAATAACTTCATGTTCTAATTCTTCAGGCGTTTTAAAATATTTTCGAATTTTTTTAACCACACTCAGAAAAAAATTCTATTTTGTTTTTAAATGACAGCGTTTTTATTTTTACATAGAAGGAAATCATTTCGTTTTCACATAAAATTAATTTAAAACCACAGAAAACGATTTTAAAACAAATAATAAATATGTAATAGTTTAATACGGCACCATTTTCATTTTAAATGCAAAATCATTTTATTTTCTTAACATATGATAAGTTCATTTTACTAAATGCTACATATGTTATTTTAAATGTTTGAACTATGTAAAAATAAACCGACATATGTATTGTTACAATTTTCCTTCCTTATAATTCACACTCGGGGATTGCATCGAGTGGATATAAGGACCGGCGTTCGATCTGCAAGATTGTGGCGTCTGTGGCGGGGGCGTCAGCGATCAGCCACAATGGAGAGATCTGGCTGATGCTCCGGATCGAAACGCCGACCACTTTTCTCAACAAAAAAGTGCAAGTCCGTTCTCATATCGGAATTGCAGGGAAGGGGAAAGTGCAATTTTGTCCGCCAGCCGCTCGGCGGTCAAAATTGTAACAGTATGTAAAAACAAATAGTATATTGTTTAAATTAACTATGTTCCTTTGTTTTCGCAAAAGAAAATGCACCAAAAGAAGGAAAAAACAATTTCTTTTCTCACTTAAAAATGAAATTTATTTTCTCAAAATTAAATGTCTAACCATTTAATTTCAACCATATTTCATATTTAAAATTACATATGTGCATTATAAATTAAAATACAAAATATGTTAAAAATAATAAAATGGGTTTCCATTTAAAATTAAAATGCTTTGCCTTTTCACGAAATTCTATATACGTTTTATTTCATTTTTACATATGTTTTTATTCATTTCTACATGTTTTTTTTTCTGGGTGCATATACAATATAAAGCGACTGTATTTTGGTCTTAAAATTTGTTTAAAAAAAACGAAATCATTTGCGGCTCTTTTGATGCCATTTGAATAATATATTGGTAAATTAGGTATAATTTATCTCAGTTTATTAAAAGCGTCGAAAATTATATAAAATATCATCCTGGAATGGCTTTATTTATTTATTTTGCGCTTAATACAAGCTACATACATGGGAGACTTAAAAACTAGAAATTAAACCTAAAATATAGAGCTAATCAGGACAGGCTTTGTAAATATAAGAGCAATATATAGTAAAAGACACATTTTGAAGGTTAATTTTAAGATAATTAAAATGGTGTTATGAAAATCAATTGATTCTCTGTTACAAACGATATTTCTTTCTTATATGCAGAAATATTCGTATAATAATCATAAATTTAGTACAAAAGTCAATTCGAATGCAAATAAGTAGTGTCTAATAAAAACAGATAGCTTTCTTCTGTACATTTAATTTCAGGTTTGTGCTTGATATGTGTTTAACGCGGTCAGCATGGATTTTTATTGATTTGACATTATTGGTGCCAATACGGAATGAGTATCTATATTTGATAAGAATGTGATTTTGCGTGTTACCTACTAATCGCACTGTTTGCAAAAATATTTGTTATTTATAGAGTTAATTTCTTGCGGTTCCTGTGTGTATTTAGTTACTATATTGTTGATTTTATAGTAATTCTGACATAGTAAATGTTCTTTTATATACAAATAAGTTATTATTTTAGTTGCAACTACCGACAGCGCTTAACCTTTGTGGAAATATTTTGTTTATCCTTCTATTGCAACTTATGTCCAAACCCTAAAAACAAGTTTTTTAAATATTTGACTGCAAAGTAAGAAATTCTTCTTTCATAAAATTTAATAGCTTTTTAACAAATCATAACGTCAAGTCTGTTGTTAAATATTCCAAATTAGAAACAAAACAATTCTCAATAAATTAATTGGAATATGTAGCTATAATATTTTAATGATGAATAAATTAAATAAACTTAATATTTTAATTAATAACTTAATGACATTTTTTTTAGTTACACGAGGAAAAAAGAAGAAGAAGAAGGTTTTGATGAAAATCATGTTACTTGCAACTCTTATCAAGGGAAAAATTGAACTTTTACTAAAAATCTTGTCTGCACATCTTCAAGTAAAGTTCTTTGCCATTGCTTTGATTGGATTACTTATAAACGTTGCGAGATTTTGGATGGATTTGAAGAAAGGACAACAACCTCAAAAGGTACATGTAATTGCAAATCTATAAAAAACTTGCACAAATATTCAATTTTTATAAAACTCATTTGCACTTTACAGCTTACAAAACTTTGTCTCGTTTACACTCACACACAATTACAGATATTTACCTGAATATGAAAACATATGTATCATTGAAGAAGGAAAGTTATATGATTTACACCGCGTTCCTGCATCTGACGATACTTTGAGATGGTGATTCATTTTCAGTCACTGTAGTGTAGTGTTATAGCATGATTATTATTATGTGCGTGGGGCAACTAATGGGATGGGCACAGGGACCAAACGGTCTTTTACGGTAAGGGTCCATAAAAATCAGCCTACTCTAAAAGACGAATCGAATTTCCACTGAGCTGGAACAATACTGGCTGAAAGTCCTTCCCTGTGACACAGTACAAATGTTAATTGCATTTCCTATTATAATATCGCACTAAAGTTACCCTAAAAGGCACACATTTCAAAATTATAATGGATTAACACATGCTGCTAATACGACATTAGATACTAAATTTCAATGACAACTTTTGGCGCACTTCTAATGCTTTCGTGCATTTGCTGAATGTGTCTAAATTAAATACAATAATGCCTCCTTAAATATCCCCGTTAAAGAAAACAGATTTCAATTCTTCAAATTTTGAAAAATTTGAAAACCATTGTTTAACATTTCATGCTACTCACTCCACATTTTGGAACAGCCGCTGTTTCCCCAAAAATTGCGATTCAGGCCAAAACACAGAAGTACTACATAGTTCGCTTAATCATAATAAAATGCACTCCGGACTATGTTAATATATCATAAAATGCGTCTGTCTTAAAATAATTTCCATAGAAATTGTATGCTCAGTATACTTAAAGCAATTACTGCCTAGGCTTAAAGGTAGAGACGATGAATTATGTATTTTGTTTTCTTTTTGTGATATAATGTTTCTAATTAACATTGTATAATTGACGATGGGATCATTTTTATTTTCTTTACCATATTGAGTAAGACAAAAACTAGGAATTCTTTAACACAACAGGAATAATGTCTGCGGCTATTTTTCCAAAGTTACACTTATAACTGTCAGCAACTTTATAAGCTATTATTTAAAAGAAGAGATTGCTTATAATGGTTATTTTTCTGAAATCTTTACATTTACATAACTATTACCTGTCGAACGATGAAATTTTTAAAAATGTTCTGCCACCAGCTCCCAGGAATGGTGGTGCACCTAAAGCGTTTCACAAGTCTGATGAAACATGGAGACATTTCTTCCAGTATTGGTGATTTCTTGAAAAATTGTCTACCACATGCCTGTTTGGAGATCAGCCAATACTGTATTAGAGATTACAACAATTAGTTTTATGATGATGTACCTTCTGTAGCTACATATTTAATTCATCAGTGACATCATTTCCTTCAATGTCGGATTGACTCTCGCTCAGAACGCAGAAACTTTGTCAGGGGCATCCAGACATTTAAAACAAATACAACACATCTTGATGAGCTTGATGAGATTTCGACCTGAGCCAAATGTCCCTTGCAATCGAAATCTTAATGTGGGGACCATGGCCACTAGCTCCAAAAACATTCTCCATTTTTGAGCCGTTGGTATACGAAATTAGTTTTTTGTAATTTAGGCTAGGGCCTTCGCCATTCTAGTTCTCAGACACGTTCAGAAATAAGACCCCCGTGTCTTTCTCAGACCGCTTTTAAATGGGCATTTCAATTTCATCGTTTTAGACCCCAGCATTTGGCATTATCAAAATAGCCAACGACCGTGCCTACTGTAGTAATTGAGTAAACGATGCAAAGCGAACTCATTGGGTCGATGATGAGTTTCTTAAGGTTGTTCTCCAATGCACGGACCAACCAACCACAAACCAACGAACCAAAGCGCTGAACTGGGGAAATTATCTTGTAAAACACATATCCTTGCCTGTAGTTCAACCGTCTTCAAGATATGATGATCCTTTTTTCACAAGCGCCACTTAAGCCTTAATGCGTGTCGTAATGTAGGTTTCACTTTGTTTTCATTCAATTTTTCATAAAATCACTACACCTTTAAGTCATTAATTACAAATTGTTGTGATTTGTGAAATTTGAATGCTGTCGCTACCTTTAGCACAAAAATTTGCTGAATGGGCGACTAGCATATGTATAGGGTTAGAACGAACACATGAAAAAGTTAGCCCGGTCGACTAAAACACGAGCGAGAGGGAATATGAGGCCAATATGAATGTGGGACGCGATGGGGCGATTTTGGTTTGTGGTTGGTTGGTCCGTGCATTGGAGAACGGCTTTTACTAGCCTTATAATATTCCTATTTTTAATTATTAGTACGCAATTAAAGGAAAAACGAAAGACTCGAAATAGTCCTAATTTTCAAATATTGGTGTCTTCACGAAAGAATGTAAAGGAATCATACCTCATTTAAAAGCCTGTTCTTTTGACTACATATAAAATTATGTACTGAAGCTATTCAATTAAAAAAGCGCAATTTAGTAATCTTTTTCTATCAAATGAAGAGTGTACGCACCATACTAAATTAGATTTTTCAACGACGTTGTAAGAAGTCACGCAAAAATGAGGCATACGCATTTTTCAGTTGCGCTTATCGATTTATTTTAATTTACAATTTATGATGATAAATATAAGCAGAGTAGGCAAACATAGAGTATGATATATGTATATATATATTTTAGGGTGATCCTTAAAAAATTATACGTTTGAATATTTTTCACAACTACTTAATATATATTTATTTTAAATGACAAATATACATGTAAGTATATGCTTATGTGTGTACAATGTATGTAGATATGTACATCTTCCTTTAAAAACTTCGCTTTAATTTAATTGCGCTCGCACTTCCGACAAACAAATTTTAGAGAATTCATTTTGTTTGATATTGGAAATATCCATAAATAATAGGCATACATATAATCAGTACGCTTGATAACTCACACAGTTTTACATAACATTTCTTCTTTATGTACACAATCAATTTCTACAGAATACATCGAACAGTCCACACATTCTTCAACAATCGAAACTTGTGATTACCTTCTTTTCGAATCCACAATACTTTCGGCTTACTGGTGCACTTTTGACTGTTTTTATTTCAAAGAATAAATCTCTCTAATGACAGGTAATCTACTATGAACATGCGCATCATCAGCACCATTACGAAGATCATGGGGACGATTTTGGGGGCGAACAGTCAGGTTACTGGAAACGTTCTCTTCGAGCAATAGCAGATTTATCAAAACAATCGCCTTCACAGGAGGAATACTCGACACTCGATGGCAGTTACACAGATAATTATGAAGATGCCCAATCAATGGCTTACCGAAATCAAGCTTCGTCACAACTATAGTGAAAACATACAGCCAGAAAAAGATACCATAAGAATTTTAACTGAATGCAATATAAGATCTTAAGTTAGAAGTTAGCTTTTAATTTTAGCATTTATTTATTGTCTTATTTATTTATTTATTTCCTTTCTAGTAATTTATTAAATTAAAATAGTGTAGTGTACGAGCTTCATAGTATTTTGTCAAACTACGCTTAGATTAGTTCCGTACATCTTTGAGATTCTTATTATTTTTCTGTACGATGAATCGATTGTATGTTTAAATGAAAATAAATGAATGTGTAAATTATACGATTAAATTTAAAAGGCGAATGATGTTTTTCTAACTGATTTAGCTTACGTGTAAATTGAAAATAACGAACAAGACAATATTGGTTAGAAAAATTGAAACGATTGTCAAATTTTAGAAATAAATAAATTCCAAAATTTCTCTTATTTTCTTGATTTTGTATCGACTCCGAGTTCAAAAGTTTGCAACAAGCCGACCAGTCCACCTTCAAACTCTTTTCACTATCAGCCAGATTTGGCATCAAGGAGGAATCCACTGCCTTACTATGAAATTCTGTTAAGTACGTTCTAAAACTTTGCAGCCATTTCTTCAATCATATCACTCCATTTATTTGCCTTTTGTCTCTCACAAATCGTATTAAGCCTATTATGTTGTTCCACCAGTTTTGTTAAACTTGTTCAGTTACACAGGCCTATTTTTGATAACTCTCACTTTTAAAAGGAGAACTACTTTTCCTCTTCAATCTTACAGTGACTTTTTAAATCTCAAGACTTATTTCTTCAAATCAGCGGGAACTCTAGTTCAGCCACCGCGGGACTCTTTAGAGAGATCTATTAGTTGTAATGACCTTTTTCACTTTAACGGAAACTTTGGAATCACTTTTAATAGGCAACTATTGGAATATATGGGCTTCTACTTAAGGCAACATTAACGGCTTTTCTATTGATGTTCCAAGCCATTATATTCGTAAATGATTGATCGAAAGTACTTTTCGTCATCCGATTGCATGTACAAATACAAGTAGCCATGAGCTGACAAGATTTTATTCAATATTTCTTTTTCGCAATTAGACATAGTAGGTATATTTGTAAACTCGAAAGTTTTTACTCATATATAAAAAGTGCAAAAATTTCTTTCTACCCGAAACTGTTTGTTAAATCCAAGGGGAGTAAAAATGAGCACTTCCCCTTTTAGTAGATTTTATCAATTTGCCGTCAGAGTATAAAAAATGGTAAAAACTCCGAATTATTTCGGGTTTTTTTGCAATTTACCGTTGGAGTATTTGAGAATAATTTATTTTAAGCGAAAAACGGGACCCAAATAGAAAATAATTTATTTAGGTATATAGCAAGTAATTTGCCTTATCGGTGTAATAAGAAAATTACTAAAGATTGTAAAAAATGCCGATTTATTTCCCTTTTTGGCAATTTACCGTTAGATTATTTAAAAGCAATTTATTTTACACAAAAAGCCCGACTCAAAAAGGTCTGTTTCAGAAAATCATTTTTTTAGGTTAATTTAAAGTATTTTGCATTAGTTGAGTATTAAGAAAATTACTATACTGTTCTGGATTCAAGACCTGGAAGAAAAAGGAAGACCCACAAAGAATCCTTTAGGAAATTAATTTTAATGCAATACTTATCTGAGTAGTGAAGGTGTCTCCTGTCTTATCACATCTAAAATGTAAACAGAATGAATATATTAGCGTAGAAAACCATTTGTAAAAGAATTGTTATCTGTAAAGGGATGGTATTATATTTTATATATATGGATTGGAGTTGTTGGAAGTTAATTATTATTTACTACTAGTTAAGGGTAAATGAATTATTTGTACTTACCTCAAAACGCAGCACCACTCAACTTGACACGAACACTAAAACTTCAAAGGCTTGAGTTACATAAAGTCGACAGCCGGTATGGCCTGATCACATTTGCTCAGAGAGGGAAGGGAGGTACCACCAGGTTAGGGCATACTCCAGATCCCGTGCCAGAGGGGAATCTAGCCTAAGCTACATATTGCCTTAATTGGCAATCTTCTTTTCGTTCGACCACACATATATATATGCAACGGAAAATTGCTCCCGTTTTTTTTAAGGGGAATTTTGACGAAATTAGGCAATCAGCACAGTCGTTTGAAAACCTTAAGAAAGATCGGACGTGATTTAGTGGTGTCGTTGATGTTTGAAATCAAAATTTGTTATTAGCACAATAAAGTTTTGTAGCAAGCAGGAAAAATTCACGAATTTCTAATTTGCAAACCAAATATCCTGGACCCTCTATTTTCCTAGTTAGTGAAATTGGAACCTTTTACGAGCACGGTTAGAATTTAGAGTCGTAATTGTTCAATACAAATGGTAAAAAACGCTGCTTTATTTCCAGTTTTTTAAATTCACCGTTAGAGTAATTAGGAATAATTTATTTTACGCAAAAAGTCCGATTCACAAAGCTCTATTTTAGAAAATCATTTTTTTATGTTTATATAAAGTATTCTACCTTATCTGCGTTATAAGAAAATTACTAAAAATGGTTAAAAACCCCCAACATTTTACAGTAAATTCGACACTACCTCAAAATATCCATAGTACTAATTTTCATTTGAATTCGTTGAAGTTCAAAAATCGTTGTTCGCCATATTGAATCCGCCATCTTTAGAGGTAAATTTCGAATATGGATTCGCAATAAGGACATCCAAAAAGAGCCAAACACCAATTTTCATGGCAATCCTTTACCATTGTACATTTTTGGTCACCATCTTGGGTCCGTCATTTTGAAATTAGCGAATAAAAGGTAATCTATAAGTTGGGCCAGAATAGGTGGCATCCTTACTCAAAACATTAATATGATCATATCCAGCGTTTGGGTGTGATGGGCTACCTGGTTTCATCCGATGTACACAAATTTGGAATGCCGGTGCCGGCATCCGACGCCGATGCCGCTTACCGCTGACGCTTGCAGGTAACGCTTGTCACTGACGATTGCAGCTGACGCTTGTAGCTGACGCTTGTAGCTGACGCTTGTAGCTGCCGCTTGTAGCTGACGCTTGTAGCTGACGCTTGTAGCTGACGCTTGTAGCTGACGCTTGTAGCTGACGCTTGTAGCTGACGCTTGTAGCTGACGCTTGTAGCTGACGCTTGCAGCTGACGCTTGTAGTTGACGCTTGTAGCTGACGCTTGTAGCTGACGCTTGTAGCTGACGCTTGCAGCTGATGTTGCAGCTGACGTTTGCTGTTGACGCTTGCAGCTAACGCTTGCAGCTGACGCTTGCTGCTGACACTTGGGGCTGACGCTTGCCGTTGACGCTTGCTGCTGACGCTTGCCCCCGACATTTGCCATTTGCCGATGCCGGCATCCAATGTGGCATCTGATGCGACATCCGACTGCCCGGGTCCAGGCTCGGCTCAACTGCTGTCCGTGGGGAGCCTATCCAAGCCAATCTTCCCCGACGGAGTCCCTGAAAAGAATGAAGGTAAAAGCTGGCTGCTTCTCTATTTATAAGCTGGCCGCTGACAGCCAGGAAAGAGTTCCGGTCCAGGCTCGGCTCACCTGCTGGTAGTTGGGAGCAAATTCAAATCTCCCGAGGCCTAGAGACGATCGGCTGCTGTACTGCCGCCCTGCTCCCAGCTGGGGAGGGCTGCCCAGCACAGGATGAGGTGAGGAGAGATCCTTCTGGCTGCAGTAGTTCCAGTCAAGTTTGAGACCACCGGTCCCAGTCCCAGTCCCAGTTTGTTTAAATTTTACGCGGCGCCCACTCGCTGGTTGTTTTTCACACTGATCATGTTCATAGATTTATTTTTAACAGTTCTTCTACATCCAGTGCCTTCGCATGTCAGATTCTTAATGACTTAATACCCAATTTGTTTTTATTAATGCTAAGGTTTTTTGTTTTTTATATTTACTAAAAATAGATATACAAATTACTACTACTACCGCCCTCGTGATTTCCAAATTTCGAACATAGATTCGCAATAAGGAAATCGAAAAACCCTCAAAATACCAACTTTTATGCGAATCTCGCGACATATTCAATTTTTGGCCGTCAGTAAAGTAGCCTATATGTTGGGCCGGAATATGTAGGACCTTCATCCAAAAAATTAAACTAAACAGATCCAGCGTTAAGGCGTGATTGAGCAACAAACAAACAAACAAACCAACTTTCGATTTTGTATATGTACATATATACATACAAGATAGCCTTTGCCTTAGTTACCTATTAAGAAAATTACTAACAATGGTTAAAAACCCAGATTTGTTTTGGGTTTCTTCCAATTTGCAGTTAGAGTATTTAAGGATACTTTATTATACGAAAAAAGCCGACTCACAAAGCTTAATTTTAGAAAATCATTTTTTAGGTGTGTAGGAAGTATCTTGCCTTAGCTGCGTAATAAGAAAATTACTAAAAATGGTAAAAAACGCCGATTTATTTCGGATTTTGTGCAATTTACCGTTAGAGTATTTAAGAATAATTTATTTTAACCAAAAAACTCAACTCAAAAACCTCTCTTTTAGAAAATAATTTTTTCAGGTGTGTAGGAAGTATTTTGCCTTAGCTGCGCAATAAGAAAATTACTAAAAATGGTAAAAAACTCTGATTTATTGCGGAGTTTTTACAATTTACCTTAAGAGTACTTAAAACTAATTTATTGAACGCAAAAAAAAAAACGACTCAAAAAACTCTCGTTTAGAAAAACATTTTTTTAGGTGTGTAGCAAGTATTTTGCCTTAGCTGCGTAATAAGAAAATTACTCAAAAAGGTACAAAAATGCCGATTTATTTTGGATTTTTTGCAATTTACCCTTAGAGTATTTAAGAGTAATTTATTTTACGTAAAAAACCTGACTCAAAGAGCTCTGTTTTAGAAAATCATTTTTTAGGTACATACATATTGCACTAGCTGCGTATATGAAAATTAGCAAAAATGCTACAAAAACACCATTTATTCCGGATTTTTTGCAATTATCTTTCAAAGTAAATAAAAGTAACTTACTTGACGCAAAAAACCCGGCTGCAGAAGCCCTATTTTAGAAAATCATTTTTTAGGTACATACATATTGCACTAGCTGCGTATATGAAAATTAGCAAAAATGCTACAAAAACACCATTTATTCCGGATTTTTTGCAATTATCTTTCAAAGTAAATAAAAGTAACTTACTTGACGCAAAAAACCCGGCTGCAGAAGCCCTATTTTAGAAAATCGATTTTTTAGGTACATTTTGCACTAGCTGCGTAATATGAAAATTAGCAAAAATGCTACAAAAACACAATTTTTTCCGGATTTTTTGCAATTATCTTTCAAAGTAAATAAAAGTAACTTACTTGACGCAAAAAACCCGGCTGCACAAGCCCTATTTTAGAAAATCGATTTTTTAGGTACATTTTGCACTAGCTGCGTAATATGAAAATTAGCAAAAATGCTACAAAAACACAATTTATTCCGGATTTTTTGCAATTATCTTTCAAAGTAAATAAAAGTAACTTACTTGACGCAAAAAACCCGGCTGCAGAAGCCCTATTTTAGAAAATCGATTTTTTAGGTACATTTTGCACTAGCTGCGTAATATGAAAATTAGCAAAAATGCTACAAAAACACAATTTATTCTGGATTTTTTGCAATTATCTTTCAAAGTAAATAAAAGTAACTTACTTGACGCAAAAAACCCGGCTGCAGAAGCCCTATTTTAGGAAATCGATTTTTTAGGTACATTTTGCACTAGCTGCGTAATATGAAAATTAGCAAAAATGCTACAAAAACACAATTTATTCCGGATTTTTTGCAATTATCTTTCAAAGTAAATAAAAGTAACTTACTTGACGCAAAAAACCCGGCTGCAGAAGCCCTATTTTAGAAAATCGATTTTTTAGGTACATTTTGCACTAGCTGCGTAATATGAAAATTAGCAAAAATGCTACAAAAACACAATTTATTCCGGATTTTTTGCAATTATCTTTCAAAGTAAATAAAAGTAACTTACTTGACGTAAAAAACCCGGCTGCAGAAGCCCTATTTTAGAAAATCGATTTTTTAGGTACATTTTGCACTAGCTGCGTAATATGAAAATTAGCAAAAATGCTACAAAAACACAATTTATTCCGGATTTTTTGCAATTATCTTTCAAAGTAAATAAAAGTAACTTACTTGACGCAAAAAACCCGGCTGCAGAAGCCCTATTTTAGAAAATCGATTTTTTAGGTACATTTTGCACTAGCTGTGTAATATGAAAATTAGCAAAAATGCTACAAAAACACAATTTATTCCGGATTTTTTGCAATTATCTTTCAAAGTAAATAAAAGTAACTTACTTGACGCAAAAAACCCGGCTGCAGAAGCCCTATTTTAGAAAATCGATTTTTTAGGTACATTTTGCACTAGTTGCGTAATATGAAAATTAGCAAAAATGCTACAAAAACACAATTTATTCCGGATTTTTTGCAATTATCTTTCAAAGTAAATAAAAGTAACTTACTTGACGCAAAAAACCCGGCTGCAGAAGCCCTATTTTAGAAAATCGATTTTTTAGGTACATTTTGCACTAGCTGCGTAATATGAAAATTAGCAAAAATGCTACAAAAACACAATTTATTCCGGATTTTTTGCAGTTATCTTTCAAAGTAAATAAAAGTAACTTACTTGACGCAAAAAACCCGGCTGCAGAAGCCCTATTTTAGAAAATCGATTTTTTAGGTACATTTTGCACTAGCTGCGTAATATGAAAATTAGCAAAAATGCTACAAAAACACAATTTATTCCGGATTTTTTGCAGTTATCTTTCAAAGTAAATAAAAGTAACTTACTTGACGCAAAAAACCCGGCTGCAGAAGCCCTATTTTAGAAAATCGATTTTTTAGGTACATTTTGCACTAGCTGCGTAATATGAAAATTAGCAAAAATGCTACAAAAACACAATTTATTCCGGATTTTTTGCAGTTATCTTTCAAAGTAAATAAAAGTAACTTACTTGACGCAAAAAACCCGGCTGCAGAAGCCCTATTTTAGAAAATCGATTTTTTAGGTACATTTTGCACTAGCTGCGTAATATGAAAATTAGCAAAAATGCTACAAAAACACAATTTATTCTGGATTTTTTGCAATTATCTTTCAAAGTAAATAAAAGTAACTTACTTGACGCAAAAAACCCGGCTGCAGAAGCCCTATTTTAGAAAATCGATTTTTTAGGTACATTTTGCACTAGCTGCGTAATATGAAAATTAGCAAAAATGCTACAAAAACACAATTTTTTCCGGATTTTTTGCAATTATCTTTCAAAGTAAATAAAAGTAACTTACTTGACGCAAAAAACCAGGCTGCAGAAGCCCTATTTTAGAAAATCGATTTTTTAGGTACATTTTGCACTAGCTGCGTAATATGAAAATTAGCAAAAATGCTACAAAAACACAATTTATTCCGGATTTTTTGCAATTATCTTTCAAAGTAAATAAAAGTAACTTACTTGACGCAAAAAACCCGGCTGCAGAAGCCCTATTTTAGAAAATCGATTTTTTAGGTACATTTTGCACTAGCTGCGTAATATGAAAATTAGCAAAAATGCTACAAAAACACAATTTATTCCGGATTTTTTGCAGTTATCTTTCAAAGTAAATAAAAGTAACTTACTTGACGCAAAAAACCCGGCTGCAGAAGCCCTATTTTAGAAAATCGATTTTTTAGGTATATTTTGCACTAGCTGCGTAATATGAAAATTAGCAAAAATGCTACAAAAACACAATTTATTCCGGATTTTTTGCAGTTATCTTTCAAAGTAAATAAAAGTAACTTACTTGACGCAAAAAACCCGGCTGCAGAAGCCCTATTTTAGAAAATCGATTTTTTAGGTACATTTTGCACTAGCTGCGTAATATGAAAATTAGCAAAAATGCTACAAAAACACAATTTATTCTGGATTTTTTGCAATTATCTTTCAAAGTAAATAAAAGTAACTTACTTGACGCAAAAAACCCGGCTGCAGAAGCCCTATTTTAGAAAATCGATTTTTTAGGTACATTTTGCACTAGCTGCGTAATATGAAAATTAGCAAAAATGCTACAAAAACACAATTTTTTCCGGATTTTTTGCAATTATCTTTCAAAGTAAATAAAAGTAACTTACTTGACGCAAAAAACCCGGCTGCAGAAGCCCTATTTTAGAAAATCGATTTTTTAGGTACATTTTGCACTAGCTGCGTAATATGAAAATTAGCAAAAATGCTACAAAAACACAATTTATTCCGGATTTTTTGCAATTATCTTTCAAAGTAAATAAAAGTAACTTACTTGACGTAAAAAACCCGGCTGCAGAAGCCCTATTTTAGAAAATTGATTTTTTAGGTACATTTTGCACTAGCTGCGTAATATGAAAATTAGCAAAAATGCTACAAAAACACAATTTATTCCGGATTTTTTGCAATTATCTTTCAAAGTAAATAAAAGTAACTTACTTGACGCAAAAAACCCGGCTGCAGAAGCCCTATTTTAGAAAATCGATTTTTTAGGTACATTTTGCACTAGCTGCGTAATATGAAAATTAGCAAAAATGCTACAAAAGCACAATTTATTCCGGATTTTTTGCAATTATCTTTCAAAGTAAATAAAAGTAACTTACTTGACGCAAAAAACCCGGCTGCAAAAGCCCTATTTTAGAAAATCGATTTTTTAGGTACATTTTGCACTAGCTGCGTAATATGAAAATTAGCAAAAATGCTACAAAAACACAATTTATTCCGGATTTTTTGCAATTATCTTTCAAAGTAAATAAAAGTAACTTACTTGACGCAAAAAACCCGGCTGCAGAAGCCCTATTTTAGAAAATCGATTTTTTAGGTACATTTTGCACTAGCTGCGTAATATGAAAATTAGCAAAAATGCTACAAAAACACAATTTATTCCGGATTTTTTGCAATTATCTTTCAAAGTAAATAAAAGTAACTTACTTGACGCAAAAAACCCGGCTGCAGAAGCCCTATTTTAGAAAATCGATTTTTTAGGTACATTTTGCACTATGTAGCTGCGTAATATGAAAATTAGCAAAAATGCTACAAAAACACAATTTATCCCGGATTTTTTGCAATTATCTTTCAAACAAAATAAAAGTAACTGACTTGACGCAAAAAACCCGGCTGCAGAAGCCCTATTTTAGAAAATCGATTTTTTAGGTACATTTTGCACTAGCTGCGTAATATGAAAATTAGCAAAAATGCTACAAAAACACAATTTATTCCGGATTTTTTGCAATTATCTTTCAAAGTAAATAAAAGTAACTTACTTGACGCAAAAAACCCGGCTGCAGAAGCCCTATTTTAGAAAATCGATTTTTTAGGTACATTTTGCACTAGCTGCGTAATATGAAAATTAGCAAAAATGCTACAAAAACACAATTTATTCTGGATTTTTTGCAATTATCTTTCAAAGTAAATAAAAGTAACTTACTTGACGCAAAAAACCCGGCTGCAGAAGCCCTATTTTAGAAAATCGATTTTTTAGGTACATTTTGCACTAGCTGCGTAATATGAAAATTAGCAAAAATGCTACAAAAACACAATTTATTCCGGATTTTTTGCAATTATCTTTCAAAGTAAATAAAAGTAACTTACTTGACGCAAAAAACCCGGCTGCAGAAGCCCTATTTTAGAAAATCGATTTTTTAGGTACATTTTGCACTAGCTGCGTAATATGAAAATTAGCAAAAATGCTACAAAAACACAATTTATTCCGGATTTTTTGCAATTATCTTTCAAAGTAAATAAAAGTAACTTACTTGACGCAAAAAACCCGGCTGCAGAAGCCCTATTTTAGAAAATCGATTTTTTAGGTACATTTTGCACTAGCTGCGTAATATGAAAATTAGCAAAAATGCTACAAAAACACAATTTATTCCGGATTTCTTGCAATTATCTTTCAAAGTAAATAAAAGTAACTTACTTGACGCAAAAAACCCGGCTGCAGAAGCCCTATTTTAGAAAATCGATTTTTTAGGTACATTTTGCACTAGCTGCGTAATATGAAAATTAGCAAAAATGCTACAAAAACACAATTTATTCCGGATTTTTTGCAATTATCTTTCAAAGTAAATAAAAGTAACTTACTTGACGCAAAAAACCCGGCTGCAGAAGCCCTATTTTAGAAAATCGATTTTTTAGGTAAATTTTGCACTAGCTGCGTAATATGAAAATTAGCAAAAATGCTACAAAAACACAATTTATTCCGGATTTTTTGCAATTATCTTTCAAAGTAAATAAAAGTAACTTACTTGACGTAAAAAACCCGGCTGCAGAAGCCCTATTTTAGAAAATCGATTTTTTAGGTACATTTTGCACTAGCTGCGTAATATGAAAATTAGCAAAAATGCTACAAAAACACAATTTATTCCGGATTTTTTGCAATTATCTTTCAAAGTAAATAAAAGTAACTTACTTGACGCAAAAAACCCGGCTGCAGAAGCCCTATTTTAGAAAATCGATTTTTTAGGTACATTTTGCACTAGCTGCGTAATATGAAAATTAGCAAAAATGGTACAAAAACACAATTTATTCCGGATTTTCTGCAATTATCTTTCAAAGTAAATAAAAGTAACTTACTTGACGCAAAAAACCCGGCTGCAGAAGCCCTATTTTAGAAAATCGATTTTTTAGGTACATTTTGCACTAGCTGCGTAATATGAAAATTAGCAAAAATGCTACAAAAACACAATTTATTCCGCATTTTTTGCAATTATCTTTCAAAGTAAATAAAAGTAAATTACTTGACGCAAAAAACCCGGCTGCAGAAGCCCTATTTTAGAAAATCGATTTTTTAGGTACATTTTGCACTAGCTGCGTAATATGAAAATTAGCAAAAATGCTACAAAAACACAATTTATTCCGGATTTTTTGCAATTATCTTTCAAAGTAAATAAAAGTAACTTACTTGACGTAAAAAACCCGGCTGCAGAAGCCCTATTTTAGAAAATCGATTTTTTAGGTACATTTTGCACTAGCTGCGTAATATGAAAATTAGCAAAAATGCTACAAAAACACAATTTATTCCGGATTTTTTGCAATTATCTTTCAAAGTAAATAAAAGTAACTTACTTGACGCAAAAAACCCGGCTGCAGAAGCCCTATTTTAGAAAATCGATTTTTTAGGTACATTTTGCACTAGCTGCGTAATATGAAAATTAGCAAAAATGGTACAAAAACACAATTTATTCCGGATTTTCTGCAATTATCTTTCAAAGTAAATAAAAGTAACTTACTTGACGCAAAAAACCCGGCTGCAGAAGCCCTATTTTAGAAAATCGATTTTTTAGGTACATTTTGCACTAGCTGCGTAATATGAAAATTAGCAAAAATGCTACAAAAACACAATTTATTCCGGATTTTTTGCAATTATCTTTCAAAGTAAATAAAAGTAACTTACTTGACGCAAAAAACCCGGCTGCAGAAGCCCTATTTTAGAAAATCGATTTTTTAGGTACATTTTGCACTAGCTGCGTAATATGAAAATTAGCAAAAATGCTACAAAAACACAATTTATTCCGCATTTTTTGCAATTATCTTTCAAAGTAAATAAAAGTAAATTACTTGACGCAAAAAACCCGGCTGCAGAAGCCCTATTTTAGAAAATCGATTTTTTAGGTACATTTTGCACTAGCTGCGTAATATGAAAATTAGCAAAAATGCTACAAAAACACAATTTATTCCGGATTTTTTGCAATTATCTTTCAAAGTAAATAAAAGTAACTTACTTGACGTAAAAAACCCGGCTGCAGAAGCCCTATTTTAGAAAATCGATTTTTTAGGTACATTTTGCACTAGCTGCGTAATATGAAAATTAGCAAAAATGCTACAAAAACACAATTTATTCCGGATTTTTTGCAATTATCTTTCAAAGTAAATAAAAGTAACTTACTTGACGCAAAAAACCCGGCTGCAGAAGCCCTATTTTAGAAAATCGATTTTTTAGGTACATTTTGCACTAGCTGCGTAATATGAAAATTAGCAAAAATGGTACAAAAACACAATTTATTCCGGATTTTCTGCAATTATCTTTCAAAGTAAATAAAAGTAACTTACTTGACGCAAAAAACCCGGCTGCAGAAGCCCTATTTTAGAAAATCGATTTTTTAGGTACATTTTGCACTAGCTGCGTAATATGAAAATTAGCAAAAATGCTACAAAAACACAATTTATTCCGGATTTTTTGCAATTATCTTTCAAAGTAAATAAAAGTAACTTACTTGACGCAAAAAACCCGGCTGCAGAAGCCCTATTTTAGAAAATCGATTTTTTAGGTACATTTTGCACTAGCTGCGTAATATGAAAATTAGCAAAAATGCTACAAAAACACAATTTATTCCGCATTTTTTGCAATTATCTTTCAAAGTAAATAAAAGTAAATTACTTGACGCAAAAAACCCGGCTGCAGAAGCCCTATTTTAGAAAATCGATTTTTTAGGTACATTTTGCACTAGCTGCGTAATATGAAAATTAGCAAAAATGCTACAAAAACACAATTTATTCCGGATTTTTTGCAATTATCTTTCAAAGTAAATAAAAGTAACTTACTTGACGCAAAAAACCCGGCTGCAGAAGCCCTATTTTAGAAAATCGATTTTTTAGGTACATTTTGCACTAGCTGCGTAATATGAAAATTAGCAAAAATGCTACAAAAACACAATTTATTCCGGATTTTTTGCAATTATCTTTCAAAGTAAATAAAAGTAACTTACTTGACGCAAAAAACCCGGCTGCAGAAGCCCTATTTTAGAAAATCGATTTTTTAGGTACATTTTGCACTAGCTGCGTAATATGAAAATTAGCAAAAATGCTACAAAAACACAATTTATTCCGGATTTTTTGAAATTATCTTTCAAAGTAAATAAAAGTAACTTACTTGACGCAAAAAACCCGGCTGCAGAAGCCCTATTTTAGAAAATCGATTTTTTAGGTACATTTTGCACTAGCTGCGTAATATGAAAATTAGCAAAAATGCTACAAAAACACAATTTATTCCGGATTTTTTGCAATTATCTTTCAAAGTAAATAAAAGTAACTTACTTGACGCAAAAAACCCGGCTGCAGAAGCCCTATTTTAGAAAATCGATTTTTTAGGTACATTTTGCACTAGCTGCGTAATATGAAAATTAGCAAAAATGCTACAAAAACACAATTTATTCCGGATTTTTTGCAATTATCTTTCAAAGTAAATAAAAGTAACTTACTTGACGTAAAAAACCCGGCTGCAGAAGCCCTATTTTAGAAAATCGATTTTTTAGGTACATTTTGCACTAGCTGCGTAATATGAAAATTAGCAAAAATGCTACAGAAACAAAATTTATTCCGGATTTTTTGCAATTATCTTTCAAAGTAAATAAAAGTAACTTACTTGACGCAAAAAACCCGGCTGCAGAAGCCCTATTTTAGAAAATCGATTTTTTAGGTACATTTTGCACTAGCTGCGTAATATGAAAATTAGCAAAAATGCTACAAAAACACAATTTATTCCGGATTTTTTGCAATTATCTTTCAAAGTAAATAAAAGTAACTTACTTGACGCAAAAAACCCGGCTGCAGAAGCCCTATTTTAGAAAATCGACTTTTTAGGTACATTTTGCACTAGCTGCGTAATATGAAAATTAGCAAAAATGCTACAAAAACACAATTTATTCCGGATTTTTTGAAATTATCTTTCAAAGTAAATAAAAGTAACTTACTTGACGTAAAAAACCCGGCTGCAGAAGCCCTATTTTAGAAAATCGATTTTTTAGGTACATTTTGCACTAGCTGCGTAATATGAAAATTAGCAAAAATGCTACAAAAACACAATTTATTCCGGATTTTTTGCAATTATCTTTCAAAGTAAATAAAAGTAACTTACTTGACGCAAAAAACCCGGCTGCAGAAGCCCTATTTTAGAAAATCGATTTTTTAGGTACATTTTGCACTAGCTGCGTAATATGAAAATTAGCAAAAATGCTACAAAAACACAATTTATTCCGGATTTTTTGCAATTATCTTTCAAAGTAAATAAAAGTAACTTACTTGACGTAAAAAACCCGGCTGCAGAAGCCCTATTTTAGAAAATCGATTTTTTAGGTACATTTTGCACTAGCTGCGTAATATGAAAATTAGCAAAAATGCTACAAAAACACAATTTATTCCGGATTTTTTGCAATTATCTTTCAAAGTAAATAAAAGTAACTTACTTGACGCAAAAAACCCGGCTGCAGAAGCCCTATTTTAGAAAATCGATTTTTTAGGTACATTTTGCACTAGCTGCGTAATATGAAAATTAGCAAAAATGCTACAAAAACACAATTTATTCCGGATTTTCTGCAATTATCTTTCAAAGTAAATAAAAGGAACTTACTTGACGCAAAAAACCCAGCTGCAGAAGCCCTATTTTAGAAAATCGACTTTTTAGGTACATTTTGCACTAGCTGCGTAATATGAAAATTAGCAAAAATGCTACAAAAACACAATTTATTCCGGATTTTTTGAAATTATCTTTCAAAGTAAATAAAAGTAACTTACTTGACGTAAAAAACCCGGCTGCAGAAGCCCTATTTTAGAAAATCGATTTTTTAGGTACATTTTGCACTAGCTGCGTAATATGAAAATTAGCAAAAATGCTACAAAAACACAATTTATTCCGGATTTTTTGCAATTATCTTTCAAAGTAAATAAAAGTAACTTACTTGACGCAAAAAACCCGGCTGCAGAAGCCCTATTTTAGAAAATCGATTTTTTAGGTACATTTTGCACTAGCTGCGTAATATGAAAATTAGCAAAAATGCTACAAAAACACAATTTATTCCGGATTTTTTGCAATTATCTTTCAAAGTAAATAAAAGTAACTTACTTGACGTAAAAAACCCGGCTGCAGAAGCCCTATTTTAGAAAATCGATTTTTTAGGTACATTTTGCACTAGCTGCGTAATATGAAAATTAGCAAAAATGCTACAAAAACACAATTTATTCCGGATTTTTTGCAATTATCTTTCAAAGTAAATAAAAGTAACTTACTTGACGCAAAAAACCCGGCTGCAGAAGCCCTATTTTAGAAAATCGATTTTTTAGGTACATTTTGCACTAGCTGCGTAATATGAAAATTAGCAAAAATGCTACAAAAACACAATTTATTCCGGATTTTCTGCAATTATCTTTCAAAGTAAATAAAAGGAACTTACTTGACGCAAAAAACCCAGCTGCAGAAGCCCTATTTTAGAAAATCGATTTTTTAGGTACATTTTGCACTAGCTGCGTAATATGAAAATTAGCAAAAATGCTACAAAAACACAATTTATTCCGGATTTTTTGCAATTATCTTTCAAAGTAAATAAAAGTAACTTACTTGACGCAAAAAACCCGGCTGCAGAAGCCCTATTTTAGAAAATCGATTTTTTAGGTACATTTTGCACTAGCTGCGTAATATGAAAATTAGCAAAAATGCTACAAAAACACAATTTATTCCGGATTTTTTGCAATTATCTTTCAAAGTAAATAAAAGTAACTTACTTGACGTAAAAACCCGGCTGCAGAAGCCCTATTTTAGAAAATCGATTTTTTAGGTACATTTTGCACTAGCTGCGTAATATGAAAATTAGCAAAAATGCTACAAAAACACAATTTATTCCGGATTTTTTGCAATTATCTTTCAAAGTAAATAAAAGTAACTTACTTGACGCAAAAAACCCGGCTGCAGAAGCCCTATTTTAGAAAATCGATTTTTTAGGTAAATTTTGAACTAGCTGCGTAATATGAAAATTAGCAAAAATGCTACAAAAACACAATTTATTCCGGATTTTTTGCAATTATCTTTCAAAGTAAATAAAAGTAACTTACTTGACGCAAAAAACCCGGCTGCAGAAGCCCTATTTTAGAAAATCGATTTTTTAGGTACATTTTGCACTAGCTGCGTAATATGAAAATTAGCAAAAATGCTACAAAAACACAATTTATTCCGGATTTTTTGCAATTATCTTTCAAAGTAAATAAAAGTAACTTACTTGACGCAAAAAACCCGGCTGCAGAAGCCCTATTTTAGAAAATCGATTTTTTAGGTACATTTTGCACTAGCTGCGTAATATGAAAATTAGCAAAAATGCTACAAAAACACAATTTATTCCGGATTTTTTGCAATTATCTTTCAAAGTAAATAAAAGTAACTTACTTGACGCAAAAAACCCGGCTGCAGAAGCCCTATTTTAGAAAATCGATTTTTTAGGTACATTTTGCACTAGCTGCGTAATATGAAAATTAGCAAAAATGCTACAAAAACACAATTTATTCCGGATTTTTTGCAATTATCTTTCAAAGTAAATAAAAGTAACTTACTTGACGCAAAAAACCCGGCTGCAGAAGCCCTATTTTAGAAAATCGATTTTTTAGGTACATTTTGCACTAGCTGCGTAATATGAAAATTAGCAAAAATGCTACAAAAACACAATTTATTCCGGATTTTTTGCAATTATCTTTCAAAGTAAATAAAAGTAACTTACTTGACGCAAAAAACCCGGCTGCAGAAGCCCTATTTTAGAAAATCGATTTTTTAGGTACATTTTGCACTAGCTGCGTAATATGAAAATTAGCAAAAATGCTACAAAAACACAATTTATTCCGGATTTTTTGCAATTATCTTTCAAAGTAAATAAAAGTAACTTACTTGACGCAAAAAACCCGGCTGCAGAAGCCCTATTTTAGAAAATCGATTTTTTAGGTACATTTTGCACTAGCTGCGTAATATGAAAATTAGCAAAAATGCTACAAAAACACAATTTATTCCGGATTTTTTGCAATTATCTTTCAAAGTAAATAAAAGTAACTTACTTGACGCAAAAAACCCGGCTGCAGAAGCCCTATTTTAGAAAATCGATTTTTTAGGTACATTTTGCACTAGCTGCGTAATATGAAAATTAGCAAAAATGCTACAAAAACACAATTTATTCCGGATTTTTTGCAATTATCTTTCAAAGTAAATAAAAGTAACTTACTTGACGCAAAAAACCCGGCTGCAGAAGCCCTATTTTAGAAAATCGATTTTTTAGGTACATTTTGCACTAGCTGCGTAATATGAAAATTAGCAAAAATGCTACAAAAACACAATTTATTCCGGATTTTTTGCAATTATCTTTCAAAGTAAATAAAAGTAACTTACTTGACGCAAAAAACCCGGCTGCAGAAGCCCTATTTTAGAAAATCGATTTTTTAGGTACATTTGGCACTAGCTGCGTAATATGAAAATTAGCAAAAATGCTACAAAAACACAATTTATTCCGGATTTTTTGCAATTATCTTTCAAAGTAAATAAAAGTAACTTACTTGACGCAAAAAACCCGGCTGCAGAAGCCCTATTTTAGAAAATCGATTTTTTAGGTACATTTTGCACTAGCTGCGTAATATGAAAATTAGCAAAAATGCTACAAAAACACAATTTATTCCGGATTTTTTGCAATTATCTTTCAAAGTAAATAAAAGTAACTTACTTGACGCAAAAAACCCGGCTGCAGAAGCCCTATTTTAGAAAATCGATTTTTTAGGTACATTTTGCACTAGCTGCGTAATATGAAAATTAGCAAAAATGCTACAAAAACACAATTTATTCCGGATTTTTTGCAATTATCTTTCAAAGTAAATAAAAGTAACTTACTTGACGCAAAAAACCCGGCTGCAGAAGCCCTATTTTAGAAAATCGATTTTTTAGGTACATTTTGCACTAGCTGCGTAATATGAAAATTAGCAAAAATGCTACAAAAACACAATTTATTCCGGATTTTTTGCAATTATCTTTCAAAGTAAATAAAAGTAACTTACTTGACGCAAAAAACCCGGCTGCAGAAGCCCTATTTTAGAAAAACGATTTTTTAGGTACATTTTGCACTAGCTGCGTAATATGAAAATTAGCAAAAATGCTACAAAAACACAATTTATTCCGGATTTTTTGCAATTATCTTTCAAAGTAAATAAAAGTAACTTACTTGACGCAAAAAACCCGGCTGCAGAAGCCCTTTTTTAGAAAATCGATTTTTTAGGTACATTTTGCACTAGTTGCGTAATATGAAAATTAGCAAAAATGCTACAAAAACACAATTTATTCCGGATTTTTTGCAATTATCTTTCAAAGTAAATAAAAGTAACTTACTTGACGCAAAAAACCCGGCTGCAGAAGCCCTATTTTAGAAAATCAATTTTTTAGGTACATTTTGCACTAGCTGCGTAATATGAAAATTAGCAAAAATGCTACACAAACACAATTTATTCCGGATTTTTTGAAATTATCTTTCAAAGTAAATAAAAGTAACTTACTTGACGCAAAAAACCCGGCTGCAGAAGCCCTATTTTAGAAAATCGATTTTTTAGGTACATTTTGCACTAGCTGCGTAATATGAAAATTAGCAAAAATGCTACAAAAACACAATTTATTCCGGATTTTTTGCAATTATCTTTCAAAGTAAATAAAAGTAACTTACTTGACGCAAAAAACCCGGCTGCAGAAGCCCTATTTTAGAAAATCGATTTTTTAGGTACATTTTGCACTAGCTGCGTAATATGAAAATTAGCAAAAATGCTACAAAAACACAATTTATTCCGGATTTTTTGCAATTATCTTTCAAAGTAAATAAAAGTAACTTACTTGACGCAAAAAACCCGGCTGCAGAAGCCCTTTTTTAGAAAATCGATTTTTTAGGTACATTTTGCACTAGCTGCGTAATATGAAAATTAGCAAAAATGCTACAAAAACACAATTTATTCCGGATTTTTTGCAATTATCTTTCAAAGTAAATAAAAGTAACTTACTTGACGCAAAAAACCCGGCTGCAGAAGCCCTATTTTAGAAAATCAATTTTTTAGGTACATTTTGCACTAGCTGCGTAATATGAAAATTAGCAAAAATGCTACAAAAACACAATTTATTCCGGATTTTTTGCAATTATCTTTCAAAGTAAATAAAAGTAACTTACTTGACGCAAAAACCCCGGCTGCAGAAGCCCTATTTTAGAAAATCGATTTTTTAGGTACATTTTGCACTAGCTGCGTAATATGAAAATTAGCAAAAATGCTACAAAAACACAATTTATTCCGGATTTTTTGCAATTATCTTTCAAAGTAAATAAAAGTAACTTACTTGACGCAAAAAACCCGGCTGCAGAAGCCCTTTTTTAGAAAATCGATTTTTTAGGTACATTTTGCACTAGCTGCGTAATATGAAAATTAGCAAAAATGCTACAAAAACACAATTTATTCCGGATTTCTTGCAATTATCTTTCAAAGTAAATAAAAGTAACTTACTTGACGCAAAAAACCCGGCTGCAGAAGCCCTATTTTAGAAAATCGATTTTTTAGGTACATTTTGCACTAGCTGCGTAATATGAAAATTAGCAAAAATGCTACAAAAACACAATTTATTCCGGATTTTTTGCAATTATCTATCAAAGTAAATAAAAGTAACTTACTTGACGCAAAAAACCCGGCTGCAGAAGCCCTATTTTAGAAAATCGATTTTTTAGGTACATTTTGCACTAGCTGCGTAATATGAAAATTAGCAAAAATGCTACAAAAACACAATTTATTCCGGATTTTTTGCAATTATCTTTCAAAGTAAATAAAAGTAACTTACTTGACGCAAAAAACCCGGCTGCAGAAGCCCTATTTTAGAAAATCGATTTTTTAGGTACATTTTGCACTAGCTGCGTAATATGAAAATTAGCAAAAATGCTACAAAAACACAATTTATTCCGGATTTTTTGCAATTATCTTTCAAAATAAATAAAAGTAACTTACTTGACGCAAAAAACCCGGCTGCAGAAGCCCTATTTTAGAAAATCGATTTTTTAGGTACATTTTGCACTAGCTGCGTAATATGAAAATTAGCAAAAATGCTACAAAAACACAATTTATTCCGGATTTTTTGAAATTATCTTTCAAAGTAAATAAAAGTAAATTACTTGACGCAAAAAACCCGGCTGCAGAAGCCCTATTTTAGAAAATCGTTTTTTTAGGTACATTTTGCACTAGCTGCGTAATATGAAAATTAGCACAAATGCTACAAAAACACAATTTATTCCGGATTTTTTGCAATTATCTTTCAAAGTAAATAAAAGTAACTTACTTGACGCAAAAAACCCGGCTGCAGAAGCCCTATTTTAGAAAATCGATTTTTTAGGTACATTTTGCACTAGCTGCGTAATATGAAAATTAGCAAAAATTCTACAAAAACACAATTTATTCCGGATTTTTTGCAATTATCTTTCAAAGTAAATAAAAGTAACTTACTTGACGCAAAAAACCCGGCTGCAGAAGCCCTATTTTAGAAAATCGTTTTTTTAGGTACATTTTGCACTAGCTGCGTAATATGAAAATTAGCAAAAATGCTACAAAAACACAATTTATTCCGGATTTTTTGAAATTATCTTTCAAAGTAAATAAAAGTAACTTACTTGACGCAAAAAACCCGGCTGCAGAAGTCCTATTTTAGAAAATCGATTTTTTAGGTACATTTTGCACTAGCTGCGTAATATGAAAATTAGCAAAAATGCTACAAAAACACAATTTATTCCGGATTTTTTGCAATTATCTTTCAAAGTAAATAAAAGTAACTTACTTGACGCAAAAAACCCGGCTGCAGAAGCCCTATTTTAGAAAATCGATTTTTTAGGTACATTTTGCACTAGCTGCGTAATATGAAAATTAGCAAAAATGCTACAAAAACACAATTTATTCCGGATTTTTTGCAATTATCTTTCAAAGTAAATAAAAGTAACTTACTTGACGCAAAAAACCCGGCTGCAGAAGCCCTATTTTAGAAAATCGATTTTTTAGGTACATTTTGCACTAGCTGCGTAATATGAAAATTAGCAAAAATGCTACAAAAACACAATTTATTCCGGATTTTTTGCAATTATCTTTCAAAGTAAATAAAAGTAACTTACTTGACGCAAAAAACCCGGCTGCAGAAGCCTTTTTTTAGAAAATCGATTTTTTAGGTACATTTTGCACTAGTTGCGTAATATGAAAATTAGCAAAAATGCTACAAAAACACAATTTATTCCGGATTTTTTGCAATTATCTTTCAAAGTAAATAAAAGTAACTTACTTGACGCAAAAAACCCGGCTGCAGAAGCCCTATTTTAGAAAATCAATTTTTTAGGTACATTTTGCACTAGCTGCGTAATATGAAAATTAGCAAAAATGCTACACAAACACAATTTATTCCGGATTTTTTGAAATTATCTTTCAAAGTAAATAAAAGTAACTTACTTGACGCAAAAAACCCGGCTGCAGAAGCCCTATTTTAGAAAATCGATTTTTTAGGTACATTTTGCACTAGCTGCGTAATATGAAAATTAGCAAAAATGCTACAAAAACACAATTTATTCCGGATTTTTTGCAATTATCTTTCAAAGTAAATAAAAGTAACTTACTTGACGCAAAAAACCCGGCTGCAGAAGCCCTATTTTAGAAAATCGATTTTTTAGGTACATTTTGCACTAGCTGCGTAATATGAAAATTAGCAAAAATGCTACAAAAACACAATTTATTCCGGATTTTTTGCAATTATCTTTCAAAGTAAATAAAAGTAACTTACTTGACGCAAAAAACCCGGCTGCAGAAGCCCTTTTTTAGAAAATCGATTTTTTAGGTACATTTTGCACTAGCTGCGTAATATGAAAATTAGCAAAAATGCTACAAAAACACAATTTATTCCGGATTTTTTGCAATTATCTTTCAAAGTAAATAAAAGTAACTTACTTGACGCAAAAAACCCGGCTGCAGAAGCCCTATTTTAGAAAATCAATTTTTTAGGTACATTTTGCACTAGCTGCGTAATATGAAAATTAGCAAAAATGCTACAAAAACACAATTTATTCCGGATTTTTTGCAATTATCTTTCAAAGTAAATAAAAGTAACTTACTTGACGCAAAAACCCCGGCTGCAGAAGCCCTATTTTAGAAAATCGATTTTTTAGGTACATTTTGCACTAGCTGCGTAATATGAAAATTAGCAAAAATGCTACAAAAACACAATTTATTCCGGATTTTTTGCAATTATCTTTCAAAGTAAATAAAAGTAACTTACTTGACGCAAAAAACCCGGCTGCAGAAGCCCTTTTTTAGAAAATCGATTTTTTAGGTACATTTTGCACTAGCTGCGTAATATGAAAATTAGCAAAAATGCTACAAAAACACAATTTATTCCGGATTTCTTGCAATTATCTTTCAAAGTAAATAAAAGTAACTTACTTGACGCAAAAAACCCGGCTGCAGAAGCCCTATTTTAGAAAATCGATTTTTTAGGTACATTTTGCACTAGCTGCGTAATATGAAAATTAGCAAAAATGCTACAAAAACACAATTTATTCCGGATTTTTTGCAATTATCTATCAAAGTAAATAAAAGTAACTTACTTGACGCAAAAAACCCGGCTGCAGAAGCCCTATTTTAGAAAATCGATTTTTTAGGTACATTTTGCACTAGCTGCGTAATATGAAAATTAGCAAAAATGCTACAAAAACACAATTTATTCCGGATTTTTTGCAATTATCTTTCAAAGTAAATAAAAGTAACTTACTTGACGCAAAAAACCCGGCTGCAGAAGCCCTATTTTAGAAAATCGATTTTTTAGGTACATTTTGCACTAGCTGCGTAATATGAAAATTAGCAAAAATGCTACAAAAACACAATTTATTCCGGATTTTTTGCAATTATCTTTCAAAATAAATAAAAGTAACTTACTTGACGCAAAAAACCCGGCTGCAGAAGCCCTATTTTAGAAAATCGATTTTTTAGGTACATTTTGCACTAGCTGCGTAATATGAAAATTAGCAAAAATGCTACAAAAACACAATTTATTCCGGATTTTTTGAAATTATCTTTCAAAGTAAATAAAAGTAAATTACTTGACGCAAAAAACCCGGCTGCAGAAGCCCTATTTTAGAAAATCGTTTTTTTAGGTACATTTTGCACTAGCTGCGTAATATGAAAATTAGCACAAATGCTACAAAAACACAATTTATTCCGGATTTTTTGCAATTATCTTTCAAAGTAAATAAAAGTAACTTACTTGACGCAAAAAACCCGGCTGCAGAAGCCCTATTTTAGAAAATCGATTTTTTAGGTACATTTTGCACTAGCTGCGTAATATGAAAATTAGCAAAAATTCTACAAAAACACAATTTATTCCGGATTTTTTGCAATTATCTTTCAAAGTAAATAAAAGTAACTTACTTGACGCAAAAAACCCGGCTGCAGAAGCCCTATTTTAGAAAATCGATTTTTTAGGTACATTTTGCACTAGCTGCGTAATATGAAAATTAGCAAAAATGCTACAAAAACACAATTTATTCCGGATTTTTTGCAATTATCTTTCAAAGTAAATAAAAGTAACTTACTTGACGCAAAAAACCCGGCTGCAGAAGCCCTATTTTAGAAAATCGATTTTTTAGGTACATTTTGCACTAGCTGCGTAATATGAAAATTAGCAAAAATGCTACAAAAACACAATTTATTCCGGATTTTTTGCAATTATCTTTCAAAGTAAATAAAAGTAACTTACTTGACGCAAAAAACCCGGCTGCAGAAGCCCTATTTTAGAAAATCGATTTTTTAGGTACATTTTGCACTAGCTGCGTAATATGAAAATTAGCAAAAATGCTACAAAAACACAATTTATTCCGGATTTTTTGCAATTATCTTTCAAAGTAAATAAAAGTAACTTACTTGACGCAAAAAACCCGGCTGCAGAAGCCCTATTTTAGAAAATCGATTTTTTAGGTACATTTTGCACTAGCTGCGTAATATGAAAATTAGCAAAAATGCTACAAAAACACAATTTATTCCGGATTTTTTGCAATTATCTTTCAAAGTAAATAAAAGTAACTTACTTGACGCAAAAAACCCGGCTGCAGAAGCCCTATTTTAGAAAATCGATTTTTTAGGTACATTTTGCACTAGCTGCGTAATATGAAAATTAGCAAAAATGCTACAAAAACACAATTTATTCCGGATTTTTTGCAATTATCTTTCAAAGTAAATAAAAGTAACTTACTTGACGCAAAAAACCCGGCTGCAGAAGCCCTATTTTAGAAAATCGATTTTTTAGGTCCATTTTGCACTAGCTGCGTAATATGAAAATTAGCAAAAATGCTACAAAAACACAATTTATTCCGGATTTTTTGCAATTATCTTTCAAAGTAAATAAAAGTAACTTACTTGACGCAAAAAACCCGGCTGCAGAAGCCCTATTTTAGAAAATCGATTTTTTAGGTACATTTTGCACTAGCTGCGTAATATGAAAATTAGCAAAAATGCTACAAAAACACAATTTATTCCGGATTTTTTGCAATTATCTTTCAAAGTAAATAAAAGTAACTTACTTGACGCAAAAAACCCGGCTGCAGAGCCCTATTTTAGAAAATCGATTTTTTAGGTACATTTTGCACTAGCTGCGTAATATGAAAATTAGCAAAAATGCTACAAAAACACAATTTATTCCGGATTTTTTGCAATTATCTTTCAAAGTAAATAAAAGTAACTTACTTGACGCAAAAAACCCGGCTGCAGAAGCCCTATTTTAGAAAATCGATTTTTTAGCTACATTTGGCACTAGCTGCGTAATATGAAAATTAGCAAAAATGCTACAAAAACACAATTTATTCCGGATTTTTTGCAATTATCTTTCAAAGTAAATAAAAGTAACTTACTTGACGCAAAAAACCCGGCTGCAGAAGCCCTATTTTAGAAAATCGATTTTTTAGGTACATTTTGCACTAGCTGCGTAATATGAAAATTAGCAAAAATGCTACAAAAACACAATTTATTCCGGATTTTTTGCAATTATCTTTCAAAGTAAATAAAAGTAACTTACTTGACGCAAAAAACCCGGCTGCAGAAGCCCTATTTTAGAAAATCGATTTTTTAGGTACATTTTGCACTAGCTGCGTAATATGAAAATTAGCAAAAATGCTACAAAAACACAATTTATTCCGGATTTTTTGCAATTATCTTTCAAAGTAAATAAAAGTAACTTACTTGACGCAAAAAACCCGGCTGCAGAAGCCCTATTTTAGAAAATCGATTTTTTAGGTACATTTTGCACTAGCTGCGTAATATGAAAATTAGCAAAAATGCTACAAAAACACAATTTATTCCGGATTTTTTGCAATTATCTTTCAAAGTAAATAAAAGTAACTTACTTGACGCAAAAAACCCGGCTGCAGAAGCCCTATTTTAGAAAATCGATTTTTTAGGTACATTTTGCACTAGCTGCGTAATATGAAAATTAGCAAAAATGCTACAAAAACACAATTTATTCCGGATTTTTTGCAATTATCTTTCAAAGTAAATAAAAGTAACTTACTTGACGCAAAAACCCCGCCTGCAGAAGCCCTATTTTAGAAAATCGATTTTTTAGGTACATTTTGCACTAGCTGCGTAATATGAAAATTAGCAAAAATGCTACAAAAACACAATTTATTCCGGATTTTTTGCAATTATCTTTCAAAGTAAATAAAAGTAACCTACTTGACGCAAAAAACCCGGCTGCAGAAGCCCTATTTTAGAAAATCGATTTTTTAGGTACATTTTGCACTAGCTGCGTAATATGAAAATTAGCAAAAATGCTACAAAAACACAATTTATTCCGGATTTTTTGCAATTATCTTTCAAAGTAAATAAAAGTAACTTACTTGACGCAAAAAACCCGGCTGCAGAAGCCCTATTTTAGAAAATCAATTTTTTAGGTACATTTTGCACTAGCTGCGTAATATGAAAATTAGCAAAAATGCTACAAAAACACAATTTATTCCGGATTTTTTGAAATTATCTTTCAAAGTAAATAAAAGTAACTTACTTGACGCAAAAAACCCGGCTGCAGAAGCCCTATTTTAGAAAATCGATTTTTTAGGTACATTTTGCACTAGCTGCGTAATATGAAAATTAGCAAAAATGCTACAAAAACACAATTTATTCCGGATTTTTTGCAATTATCTTTCAAAGTAAATAAAAGTAACTTACTTGACGCAAAAACCCCGCCTGCAGAAGCCCTATTTTAGAAAATCGATTTTTTAGGTACATTTTGCACTAGCTGCGTAATATGAAAATTAGCAAAAATGCTACAAAAACACAATTTATTCCGGATTTTTTGCAATTATCTTTCAAAGTAAATAAAAGTAAATTACTTGACGCAAAAAACCCGGCTGCAGAAGCCCTATTTTAGAAAATCGATTTTTTAGGTACATTTTGCACTAGCTGCGTAATATGAAAATTAGCAAAAATGCTACAAAAACACAATTTATTCCGGATTTTTTGCAATTATCTTTCAAAGTAAATAAAAGTAACTTACTTGACGCAAAAAACCCGGCTGCAGAAGCCCTATTTTAGAAAATCGATTTTTTAGGTACATTTTGCACTAGCTGCGTAATATGAAAATTAGCAAAAATGCTACAAAAACACAATTTATTCCGGATTTTTTGCAATTATCTTTCAAAGTAAATAAGAGTAACTTACTTGACGCAAAAAACCCGGCTGCAGAAGCCCTATTTTAAAAATCGATTTTTTAGGTACATTTTGCACTAGCTGCGTAATATGAAAATTAGCAAAAATGCTACAAAAACACAATTTATTCCGGATTTTTTGCAATTATCTTTCAAAGTAAATAAAAGTAACTTACTTGACGCAAAAAACCCGGCTGCAGAAGCCCTATTTTAGAAAATCGATTTGTTAGGTACATTTTGCACTAGCTGCGTAATATGAAAATTAGCAAAAATGCTACAAAAACACAATTTATTCCGGATTTTTTGCAATTATCTTTCAAAGTAAATAAAAGTAACTTACTTGACGCAAAAAACCCGGCTGCAGAAGCCCTATTTTAGAAAATCGATTTTTTAGGTACATTTTGCACTAGCTGCGTAATATGAAAATTAGCAAAAATGCTACAAAAACACAATTTATTCCGGATTTTTTGCAATTATCTTTCAAAGTAAATAAAAGTAACTTACTTGACGCAAAAAACCCGGCTGCAGAAGCCCTATTTTAGAAAATCGATTTTTTAGGTACATTTTGCACTAGCTGCGTAATATGAAAATTAGCAAAAATGCTACAAAAACACAATTTATTCCGGATTTTTTGCAATTATCTTTCAAAGTAAATAAAAGTAACTTACTTGACGCAAAAAACCCGGCTGCAGAAGCCCTATTTTAGAAAATCGATTTTTTAGGTACATTTTGCACTAGCTGCGTAATATGAAAATTAGCAAAAATGCTACAAAAACACAATTTATTCCGGATTTTTTGCAATTATCTTTCAAAGTAAATAAAAGTAACTTACTTGACGCAAAAAACCCGGCTGCAGAAGACCTATTTTAGAAAATCGATTTTTTAGGTACATTTTGCACTAGCTGCGTAATATGAAAATTAGCAAAAATGCTACAAAAACACAATTTATTCCGGATTTTTTGCAATTATCTTTCAAAGTAAATAAAAGTAACTTACTTGACGCAAAAAACCCGGCTGCAGAAGCCCTATTTTAGAAAATCGATTTTTTAGGTACATTTTGCACTAGCTGCGTAATATGAAAATTAGCAAAAATGCTACAAAAACACAATTTATTCCGGATTTTTTGCAATTATCTTTCAAAGTAAATAAAAGTAACTTACTTGACGCAAAAAACCCGGCTGCAGAAGCCCTATTTTAGAAAATCAATTTTTTAGGTACATTTTGCCCTAGCTGCGTAATATGAAAATTAGCAAAAATTCTACAAAAACACAATTTATTCCGGATTTTTTGCAATTATCTTTCAAAGTAAATAAAAGTAACTTACTTGACGCAAAAAACCCGGCTGCAGAAGCCCTATTTTAGAAAATCGATTTTTTAGGTACATTTTGCACTAGCTGCGTAATATGAAAATTAGCAAAAATGCTACAAAAACACAATTTATTCCGGATTTTTTGCAATTATCTTTCAAAGTAAATAAAAGTAACTTACTTGACGCAAAAAACCCGGCTGCAGAAGCCCTATTTTAGAAAATCAATTTTTTAGGTACATTTTGCCCTAGCTGCGTAATATGAAAATTAGCAAAAATTCTACAAAAACACAATTTATTCCGGATTTTTTGCAATTATCTTTCAAAGTAAATAAAAGTAACTTACTTGACGCAAAAAACCCGGCTGCAGAAGTCCTATTTTAGAAAATCGATTTTTTAGGTACATTTTGCACTAGCTGCGTAATATGAAAATTAGCAAAAATTCTACAAAAACACAATTTATTCCGGATTTTTTGCAATTATCTTTCAAAGTAAATAAAAGTAACTTACTTGATGCAAAAAACCCGGCTGCAGAAGCCCTATTTTAGAAAATCGTTTTTTTAGGTACATTTTGCACTAGCTGCGTAATATGAAAATTAGCACAAATGCTACAAAAACACAATTTATTCCGGATTTTTTGCAATTATCTTTCAAAGTAAATAAAAGTAACTTACTTGACGCAAAAAACCCGGCTGCAGAAGCCCTATTTTAGAAAATCGATTTTTTAGGTACATTTTGCACTAGCTGCGTAATATGAAAATTAGCAAAAATTCTACAAAAACACAATTTATTCCGGATTTTTTGCAATTATCTTTCAAAGTAAATAAAAGTAACTTACTTGACGCAAAAAACCCGGCTGCAGAAGCCCTATTTTAGAAAATCGTTTTTTTAGGTACATTTTGCACTAGCTGCGTAATATGAAAATTAGCACAAATGCTACAAAAACACAATTTATTCCGGATTTTTTGCAATTATCTTTCAAAGTAAATAAAAGTAACTTACTTGACGAAAAAAACCCGGCTGCAGAAGCCCTATTTTAGAAAATCGATTTTTTAGGTACATTTTGCACTAGCTGCGTAATATGAAAATTAGCAAAAATTCTACAAAAACACAATTTATTCCGGATTTTTTGCAATTATCTTTCAAAGTAAATAAAAGTAACTTACTTGACGCAGAAAACCCGGCTGCAGAAGCCCTATTTTAGAAAATCGATTTTTTAGGTACATTTTGCACTAGCTGCGTAATATGAAAATTAGCAAAAATGCTACAAAAACACAATTTATTCCGGATTTTTTGCAATTATCTTTCAAAGCAAATAAAAGTAACTTACTTGACGCAAAAAACCCGGCTGCAGAATCCCTATTGTAGAAAATCGATTTTTTAGGTACATTTTGCACTAGCTGCGTAATATGAAAATTAGCAAAAATGCTACAAAAACACAATTTATTCCGGATTTTTTGCAATTATCTTTCAAAGTAAATAAAAGTAACTTACTTGACGCAAAAACCCGGCTGCAGAAGCCCTATTTTAGAAAATCGATTTTTTAGGTACATTTTGCACTAGCTGCGTAATATGAAAATTAGCAAAAATGCTACAAAAACACAATTTATTCCGGATTTTTTGCAATTATCTTTCAAAGTAAATAAAAGTAACTTACTTGACGCAAAAAACCCGGCTGCAGAAGCCCTATTTTAGAAAATCGATTTTTTAGGTACATTTTGCACTAGCTGCGTAATATGAAAATTAGCAAAAATGCTACAAAAACACAATTTATTCCGGATTTTTTGAAATTATCTTTCAAAGTAAATAAAAGTAACTTACTTGACGCAAAAAACCCGGCTGCAGAAGCCCTATTTAGAAAATCGATTTTTTAGGTACATTTTGCACTAGCTGCGTAATATGAAAATTAGCAAAAATGCTACAAAAACACAATTTATTCCGGATTTTTTGCAATTATCTTTCAAAGTAAATAAAAGTAAATTACTTGACGCAAAAAACCCGGCTGCAGAAGCCCTATTTTAGAAATCGATTTTTTAGGTACATTTTGCACTAGCTGCGTAATATGAAAATTAGCAAAAATGCTACAAAAACACAATTTATTCCGGATTTTTTGAAATTATCTTTCAAAGTAAATAAAAGTAACTTACTTGACGCAAAAAACCCGGCTGCAGAAGCCCTATTTTAGAAAATCAATTTTTTAGGTACATTTTGCACTAGCTGCGTAATATGAAAATTAGCAAAAATGCTACAAAAACACAATTTATTCCGGATTTTTTGAAATTATCTTTCAAAGTAAATAAAAGTAACTTACTTGACGCAAAAAACCCGGCTGCAGAAGCCCTATTTTAGAAAATCGATTTTTTAGGTACATTTTGCACTAGCTGCGTAATATGAAAATTAGCAAAAATGCTACAAAAACACAATTT
The DNA here is from genome assembly GCA_959613345.1 of Tolmerus cingulatus. Taxonomy (NCBI): domain Eukaryota; kingdom Metazoa; phylum Arthropoda; class Insecta; order Diptera; family Asilidae; genus Tolmerus; species Tolmerus cingulatus. The sequence continues at coordinate 38,857,484 of OY390707.1, forward strand.
ATTCCGGATTTTTTGCAATTATCTTTCAAAGTAAATAAAAGTAAATTACTTGACGCAAAAAACCCGGCTGCAGAAGCCCTATTTTAGAAAATAGATTTTTTAGGTACATTTTGCACTAGCTGCGTAATATGAAAATTAGCAAAAATGCTACAAAAACACAATTTATTCCGGATTTTTTGCAATTATCTTTCAAAGTAAATAAAAGTAACTTACTTGACGCAAAAAACCCGGCTGCAGAAGCCCTTTTTTAGAAAATCGATTTTTTAGGTACATTTTGCACTAGCTGCGTAATATGAAAATTAGCAAAAATGCTACAAAAACACAATTTATTCCGGATTTTTTGCAATTATCTTTCAAAGTAAATAAAAGTAACTTACTTGACGCAAAAAACCCGGCTGCAGAAGCCCTATTTTAGAAAATCAATTTTTTAGGTACATTTTGCACTAGCTGCGTAATATGAAAATTAGCAAAAATGCTACAAAAACACAATTTATTCCGGATTTTTTGAAATTATCTTTCAAAGTAAATAAAAGTAACTTACTTGACGCAAAAAACCCGGCTGCAGAAGCCCTATTTTAGAAAATCGATTTTTTAGGTACATTTTGCACTAGCTGCGTAATATGAAAATTAGCAAAAATGCTACAAAAACACAATTTATTCCGGATTTTTTGCAATTATCTTTCAAAGTAAATAAGAGTAACTTACTTGACGCAAAAAACCCGGTTGCAGAAGCCCTATTTTAGAAAATCGATTTTTTAGGTACATTTTGCACTAGCTGCGTAATATGAAAATTAGCAAAAATGCTACAAAAACACAATTTATTCCGGATTTTTTGCAATTATCTTTCAAAGTAAATAAAAGTAACTTACTTGACGCAAAAAACCCGGCTGCAGAAGCCCTATTTTAGAAAATCGATTTTGTAGGTACATTTTGCACTAGCTGCGTAATATGAAAATTAGCAAAAATGCTACAAAAACACAATTTATTCCGGATTTTTTGCAATTATCTTTCAAAGTAAATAAAAGTAAATTACTTGACGCAAAAAACCCGGCTGCAGAAGCCCTATTTTAGAAAATCGATTTTTTAGGTACATTTTGCACTAGCTGCGTAATATGAAAATTAGCAAAAATGCTACAAAAACACAATTTATTCCGGATTTTTTGCAATTATCTTTCAAAGTAAATAAAGTAAATTACTTGACGCAAAAAACCCGGCTGCAGAAGCCCTATTTTAGAAAATCGATTTTTTAGGTACATTTTGCACTAGCTGCGTAATATGAAAATTAGCAAAAATGCTACAAAAACACAATTTATTCCGGATTTTTTGCAATTATCTTTCAAAGTAAATAAAAGTAACTTACTTGACGCAAAAAACCCGGCTGCAGAAGCCCTATTTTAGAAAATCGATTTTTTAGGTACATTTTGCAATAGCTGCGTAATATGAAAATTAGCAAAAATGCTACAAAAACACAATTTATTCCGGATTTTTTGCAATTATCTTTCAAAGTAAATAAAAGTAACTTACTTGACGCAAAAAACCCGGCTGCAGAAGCCCTATTTTAGAAAATCGATTTTTTAGGTACATTTTGCACTAGCTGCGTAATATGAAAATTAGCAAAAATGCTACAAAAACACAATTTATTCCGGATTTTTTGCAATTATCTTTCAAAGTAAATAAAAGTAACTTACTTGACGCAAAAAACCCGGCTGCAGAAGCCCTATTTTAGAAAATCGATTTTTTAGGTACATTTTGCACTAGCTGCGTAATATGAAAATTAGCAAAAATGCTACAAAAACACAATTTATTCCGGATTTTTTGCAATTATCTTTCAAAGTAAATAAAAGTAACTTACTTGACGCAAAAAACCCGGCTGCAGAAGCCCTATTTTAGAAAATCGATTTTTTAGGTACATTTTGCACTAGCTGCGTAATATGAAAATTAGCAAAAATGCTACAAAAACACAATTTATTCCGGATTTTTTGCAATTATCTTTCAAAGTAAATAAAAGTAACTTACTTGACGCAAAAAACCCGGCTGCAGAAGCCCTATTTTAGAAAATCGATTTTTTAGGTACATTTTGCACTAGCTGCGTAATATGAAAATTAGCAAAAATGCTACAAAAACACAATTTATTCCGGATTTTTTGCAATTATCTTTCAAAGTAAATAAAAGTAACCTTACTTGACGCAAAAAACCCGGCTGCAGAAGCCCTATTTTAGAAAATCGATTTTTTAGGTACATTTTGCACTAGCTGCGTAATATGAAAATTAGCAAAAATGCTACAAAAACACAATTTATTCCGGATTTTTTGCAATTATCTTTCAAAGTAAATAAAAGTAACTTACTTGACGCAAAAAACCCGGCTGCAGAAGCCCTATTTTAGAAAATAGATTTTTTAGGTACATTTTGCACTAGCTGCGTAATATGAAAATTAGCAAAAATGCTACAAAAACACAATTTATTCCGGATTTTTTGCAATTATCTTTCAAAGTAAATAAAAGTAACTTACTTGACGCAAAAAACCCGGCTGCAGAAGCCCTATTTTAGAAAATAGATTTTTTAGGTACATTTTGCACTAGCTGCGTAATATGAAAATTAGCAAAAATGCTACAAAAACACAATTTATTCCGGATTTTTTGCAATTATCTTTCAAAGTAAATAAAAGTAACTTACTTGACGCAAAAAACCCGGCTGCAGAAGCCCTATTTTAGAAAATAGATTTTTTAGGTACATTTTGCACTAGCTGCGTAATATGAAAATTAGCAAAAATGCTACAAAAACACAATTTATTCCGGATTTTTTGCAATTATCTTTCAAAGTAAATAAAAGTAACTTACTTGACGCAAAAAACCCGGCTGCAGAAGCCCTATTTTAGAAAATCGATTTTTTAGGTACATTTTGCACTAGCTGCGTAATATGAAAATTAGCAAAAATGCTACAAAAACACAATTTATTCCGGATTTTTTGCAATTATCTTTCAAAGTAAATAAAAGTAACTTACTTGACGCAAAAAACCCGGCTGCAGAAGCCCTATTTTAGAAAATCGATTTTGTAGGTACATTTTGCACTAGCTGCGTAATATGAAAATTAGCAAAAATGCTACAAAAACACAATTTATTCCGGATTTTTTGCAATTATCTTTCAAAGTAAATAAAAGTAAATTACTTGACGCAAAAAACCCGGCTGCAGAAGCCCTATTTTAGAAAATCGATTTTTTAGGTACATTTTGCACTAGCTGCGTAATATGAAAATTAGCAAAAATGCTACAAAAACACAATTTATTCCGGATTTTTTGCAATTATCTTTCAAAGTAAATAAAAGTAACTTACTTGACGCAAAAAACCCGGCTGCAGAAGCCCTATTTTAGAAAATCGATTTTTTAGGTACATTTTGCACTAGCTGCGTAATATGAAAATTAGCAAAAATGCTACAAAAACACAATTTATTCCGGATTTTTTGCAATTATCTTTCAAAGTAAATAAAAGTAACTTACTTGACGCAAAAAACCCGGCTGCAGAAGCCCTATTTTAGAAAATCGATTTTTTAGGTACATTTTGCACTAGCTGCGTAATATGAAAATTAGCAAAAATGCTACAAAAACACAATTTATTCCGGATTTTTTGCAATTATCTTTCAAAGTAAATAAAAGTAACTTACTTGACGCAAAAAACCCGGCTGCAGAAGCCCTATTTTAGAAAATCGATTTTTTAGGTACATTTTGCACTAGCTGCGTAATATGAAAATTAGCAAAAATGCTACAAAAACACAATTTATTCCGGATTTTTTGCAATTATCTTTCAAAGTAAATAAAAGTAACTTACTTGACGCAAAAAACCCGGCTGCAGAAGCCCTATTTTAGAAAATCGATTTTTTAGGTACATTTTGCACTAGCTGCGTAATATGAAAATTAGCAAAAATGCTACAAAAACACAATTTATTCCGGATTTTTTGCAATTATCTTTCAAAGTAAATAAAAGTAACTTACTTGACGCAAAAAACCCGGCTGCAGAAGCCCTATTTTAGAAAATCGATTTTTTAGGTACATTTTGCACTAGCTGCGTAATATGAAAATTAGCAAAAATGCTACAAAAACACAATTTATTCCGGATTTTTTGCAATTATCTTTCAAAGTAAATAAAAGTAACTTACTTGACGCAAAAAACCCGGCTGCAGAAGCCCTATTTTAGAAAATCGATTTTTTAGGTACATTTTGCACTAGCTGCGTAATATGAAAATTAGCAAAAATGCTACAAAAACACAATTTATTCCGGATTTTTTGCAATTATCTTTCAAAGTAAATAAAAGTAACTTACTTGACGCAAAAAACCCGGCTGCAGAAGCCCTATTTTAGAAAATCGATTTTTTAGGTACATTTTGCACTAGCTGCGTAATATGAAAATTAGCAAAAATGCTACAAAAACACAATTTATTCCGGATTTTTTGCAATTATCTTTCAAAGTAAATAAAAGTAACTTACTTGACGCAAAAAACCCGGCTGCAGAAGCCCTATTTTAGAAAATCGATTTTTTAGGTACATTTTGCACTAGCTGCGTAATATGAAAATTAGCAAAAATGCTACAAAAACACAATTTATTCCGGATTTTTTGCAATTATCTTTCAAAGTAAATAAAAGTAACTTACTTGACGCAAAAAACCCGGCTGCAGAAGCCCTATTTTAGAAAATCGATTTTTTAGGTACATTT